>CAUYLG010013006.1:0-173789 GCA_963573385.1 Cacajao melanocephalus | reverse complement strand
TAGATTCAATGCTATCCCCATCAAGCTACCATTGACCTTCTTCACAGAACTGGAAAAAACCACTTTAAACTTCATATGGAACCAAAAGAGAGCCCGCATAGCCAAGACAATCCTAAGCAAAAAGAACAAAGCTGGAGGCATCACGCTACCTGACTTCAAACTATATTACAAGTAATCAAAACAGCATGGTACCAGTAACAAAACAGAGATATAGACCAATGGAACAGAACAGAGGCCTCAGAAGGAACACCACACATCTACAACCATCTTATCTTTGACAAACTTGACAAAAACAAGCAATGGGGAAAGGACTCCATGTTTAATAAATGGTGTTGGGAAAACTGGCTAGCAATGTGCAGAAAGCAGAAACTGGACCCCTTCCTGACACCTTACACTAAAATTAACTCCAGATGGATTAAAGTTTTAAACATAAGAACTAACACCATAAAAACCCTAGAAGAAAACCTAGGCAACAGGACACAGGCACAGGCAAGGACTTCATGACTAAAACACCAAAAGCAATGGCAACAAAAGCCAAAATAGACAAATGGGACCTAATTAAACTCCAGAGCTTCTACACAGCAAAAGAAACAATCATTAGAGTGAACCAGCAACCAACAGAATGAGAAAAAATTTTCTCAATCTGCCCATCTGACACAGGGCGAATATCCAGAATCTACAAAGAACTAAAACAGATTTACAAGAAAAAAACAAACAAATCCATTCAAAAGTGGGCAAAGGATATATAGACACTTTACAAAAGAAGACTAATATGTGGCCAACAAACATATGAAAAAATGCTCATCATCACTGGTCATTAGAGAAATGCAAATCAAAACCACATTGAGATACTATCTCACACCAGTTAGAATGGCGATCATTAAGAAATCTGGAGACAGATGCTGGAGAGGATGTGGAGAAATAGGAACACTTTTACACTGTTGGTGGGAGTGTTAATTAGTTCAACCATTGTGGAAGACAGTGTGGCACTTCCTCAAGGATCTAGAAATAGAAATTCCATTTGACCCAGCAATCCCATTACTGGGTATATACCTTTGGGTATATGCCCTATACCCAAAGGATTATAAATCATTTTATCCTAAAGACACATGCACACATATGTTCACTGCTGTGCTGTTTACAATAGCAAAGACCTGGAACCAACCCAAATGCCCATCGATAATAGACTGGACAAAAAAAATGCGGCACATATGCACCATGGAATACTATGCAGTCATAAAAAACGATGAGTTCGTGTCCTTTGTAGAGACATGGATGAACCTAGAAACCATTATTCTCAGCAAACTGACACAAGAACAGAAAACCAAACACCACATGTTTTCACTCATAGGTGGGTAATGAACAATGAGAACCCTTGGGCACAGGGAAGGGAACAACACTCACAGGGCTAGGTGGGGGGGTGGAGGGAAGTGGTGTGGGGGGCAGCAGGGGAGCAGGGAGGATGGGGAGGGATAACACCAGGAGAAATGCCTGATGCAGGTGATGAGGGGGGGATGGAGACAGCAAACCACCATGGCATGTATGTACCTATGCAACAATCCTGCAGGATGCAGGACGTGCACATGTACCTCAGAGCCCAAATACAATTAAAAATAACAAAAAATAAAAGTAAATCACACAAGAATGATATTAACATATCTTGAGTCACAGAGTAAAATTCTGCTAAAGAGCAGAGCCACTGAATTATAGAGCTTTAAAATGTATCTATACACATTAACAGTAATAATTTAATATAAATATTTAAGTGTGGATTTGGGATTTTAAGTGCTCTCTTTTCTCTCTCAGTTTTCCTTGACTTTTCTATTCTCCCTGCTTCCCAATATCTGCCCGCATTACCTCATATAAACAATTTAGTCTGCACCCTTCCATTTTCCTCCTTATGTTCATCTGGTTTTACGTAGACACACATACATATATCCACACAGACGCAGCCTTTATTTCATTGTTTTCTTAAAAAGTAGAATCCCATGACAAACACTTTTCTGCATCTTGCTTTTCTCTCTCACAAAGAAAAAGGAAAACCTCTCCATGCCAACACCTATAGCTATGACTCAATCTCTCTAATAGTTGTGTATTCCAGACTATGGAAATTTCATAATTTTTTCATCCCTTCCTTTACGGATAAGGCAAAACTTCTTGCAAATCTGTCTTGCTCTATTTCTATAATTTCCAACTGGAAATCAAAACAAAGAATTCTTACCCAAATCTTAAATATGTTTCTTTAACAAAACAAAACAAAACAAAAAAACAAGAAAAGTTGTCCCCTAAGCCCTAACACAAGCTCATCTTATTTTCAGTCCAGAGGGCAATGCTGTTTTCAAATGTGGGTTTTATGATTATCCAAGAATTATGAAGCCAACAGATCAGGAAAGGACTATAACTGCAGAGATAGCTCATGACTCACAGTTCCCCAGAGGAGGGGGTAGCCATGTCACACAGGGCCACGTGCAATAGCACCAGGGTTGGTCAGGAGGCTGAGGGAGCGAGAGGAAGCATGGAGAGAGGCTTTATGAGGGATGCCAGGAAAAGAATGAGTAGAGCAGGATAAGCAAGCTAAGCAGGTTTAGGGCTAGCTAGCTTGAATAAATTCTGCAGGCTTGAGGGTTTAGGAACTGTCCTGAGTTGTCCAACATCTGCCCTTGGTGCAATTAAGGCAGGTGAATAGTGGCCCAGAGGTAGTTGGCAGGGAATGGGCTTTGGACTGATAGGCTTACATATGAAAAGTGCTCTTTTTGGTGAGTTGATTGTTGTCTTTGGGAAATAGCTAACCCTCTCCCCACGAAGGGGCAGTGCCTCCTGACCACTGAGACTGCAGGTGTCAAGGCTTCAAGAATACAGAAAACAAGAAAGGAGTTAATACAAATGCCTAGACACTCAAGCAATGTTTGATAAAGGACGGGCATGCCAATCAAGGAAGCACGACACACTCTGCCTCCCATCCAACAGCACAGCTCCACAGATTCAGCCAGATTATTGCACAGAGCCTTAGTCTCCGAGGGGTACGTACAAGCTCATTCCAAGGACAAGGTGGGGAGGAGTACTATTGGGGCTGAGTGGCTGATGGCTAACAGGACAGCATAAAGCATGCTGAGCTACAGCTGGGACAGGGAGAATGACCATAACTGCTGTTCATTCTACACAGCCTGCAGTCCTATCTAGAGACAACTACCTGGCCTCGATTCCCTTGCTGCTTTGGCCAGTTGCTGCACACCCTTGAGCAGAAACAGGAATGGCAGAAGCCCCCTCCCTAATGTCAGAGAGTCTACTGCCAGGCAGTTCTTTGACCACGTTTTCTTCTCCACTGAAGAAGCACTCTGTCATTCTGCCTCCAACATCCCCACATGCCCTGCTCTTTGGAGGAAGGATAAAATCAGAATTCTCCTTGTCATGCATGAAGAAGGATCTCATTAGACCTTGTACTGGGGCTTCTTTGCTAGTTATGCCTCTTTCCCCACACACATTGGTGCATAATCACTCTGTGTTGTATGCATTCATTGCTTGTCATTTTGTCATGTATTTATGAAGAGGATATAGGATTAGACACATGTTATTCTTGAAAATAAATATCTATAAAGAGGATCATGAGTGCAATATGACAAAAGAATCAAGGTGTTTGGAATTTTCTTCTACCCCATCAGCCTTCCTTCTTCTATTCTGCCTCTTCACTGGCTGGCCCAAATACAGGTGTTGTCTAGTTTGAGTTAATTGAGAAAGCAAAAACTGAGCTTAAGACTAGCCAGTTCAATTTAGTTCATTCAATAAGCATGCACTGTGAGTCCATTCTATACTAGGGTTGGAGATGCTACAAAGAGCAACACAGTCCCTTCCTTCAAAAAGCTTATTTAATGAGAAAAAAAATGATTATATATTGAGCACTGTCAATAACTATGAAGGGTCTGAAATTGTAACCTACTTGCAAGCTAACAAGTTAGTCACCACAATTTCAGGGATGGTGGTAGAAGACAGGAAACTCCCAGGTCAGAGACAAAGAACTTCATTACTCTTGTTAATTTTCTGTCTCATTGACGTGATATTGACAGTGGAGTGTTGAAGTCTCTCTTATTGTGTGGGAGTCTAAATCTCATTTTAGGTCGTTAAGAACTTGCTTTATGTATTTGTGTGCTCCTGTGTTGGGTGCATATATATTTAGGATAGTTAGCTCTTCTTGTTGGATTGATCCTTTCACCATTTTGTAATACTCTTCTTTGTCTCTTTTGATCTTTGTTGGTTTGAAGTAGGTTTTATCAGAGACTAGGATTGCAACCCCTGCTTTTTTTTGTTCCCAATTTGCTTGGTAAATCTTCTTCCATCCCTTTATAGTGAGTCTATGTGTGTCTTTGTATGTGGGATGGGTTTCCTGAATATAGAACACCAATGGGTCTTGACTTTTTATCCAGTTTGCCAGTCTGTGTCTTTTGATTGGGGCATTTAGGCCATTTACATTCACACTCAAAGGCTGGTTCAACATATGCAAATCCTTAAACGTAATCCATCACATAAATGGAAACAATGACAAAAACCACGTGATTATCTCAATAGATGCAGAGAAGACCTTCAATAAAATTCAACAGCCCTTCATGCTAAAAACTCTCGATAAAAATGGCATCCATGATTCAATGACCTCCTCCTGGGTTCCTCCTACAACACATGGGGATTATGAGCTTACAATCCAAGATGAGATTTGGATGGGGATACAAAGCCAAACCTTATCATAGGTTAAATTATGTCCCCAACCCCCAAAATGCATATGTTGAAGTCCTAACCTTCAGCACTCAGCATATGATATTATTTGGAATTAGGGTCATTGCAGATGGAGTTAGTTAAGATGAGGTCATTAGGATGAGTCCGTAATCCAATATGGCTGGTGCTCTTAGAAAAAGAGCACGTTTGGACACAGAGGCATGCACATGAATGGGAAGAATGCCAAATGAACGTATAGGCAGAGGGGTGAAGAGATGCATCCACAAGGAGCACCAAAGATTCCCAGCAACCCCTAGAAGCTGAAGAAGAGACCTGGAACAGATTATCCCTCATAACCTGAGAGGAACCAAGCCAGCTGACACCTTGATCTCAGGTTACCAGCCTTGAGAACTGTGAGATTCTGGCTTTCTGTTGTTTAAGCCCCTCAGTGTGCAGCACTTTGCTATGGAAGCCTGAGCTGACTAATACAGGTGTCTTCATATCTCACTGAGGGAAAGTGACAGGAAAGTAAGTAAGTACCATTTATGTCCAAAGCCCCAGAGGAGTCAACCAGATTCTGGGGGAGAAAAAGGCACAATGCTGGCCTCCCCATGCAGCCTGGTCCCCAATACTTGTGGGGCCCAGGACGAGATCTAAAGTACTCCCTCACCAATGTAACTACATGCTGTGACTCACAGTCACACATGTAGTCACATGCGTGTCTTGTCCCTCAACCTGACAATTATACCTTTATAATAGCAACATATGAAAATATGAAACTATGGTTTTTAGACAACCAAATACCAGTAAAATGTAATAATTCCTATTATTAGGTATGTTTAAGTGTTCTGCTCGTGGGTCGGCATTTTCAGCAGAGCGATACAATTAAAATGTACATAATAAATTAAATATTATACATTCATTCCCTAACATTTATTTATTTCATTTTTCTTTTGCTTTTTTTTTTTTTTTTTTTGAGACAGAGTCACACTCTGTCACCTAGGCTGCAATGCAGTGACATAATTTCGGCTCACTGCAACCTCCGCCCCACCCCAGGTTCAAGTGATTCTCCTGCCTCAGCCTCCCTGGTAGCTGGGATTATAGGTTCCTGCCACCACACCTGGATAATTTTTGTGTTATTAGTAGAGACAGGGTTTCACCATGTTGGCCAGGCTGGTCTTGAACTCCTAATCTCAGGTGATCCACCTGCCTTGGCCTCCCAAAGTGCTGGGATTACAAGCATGAGCCACCACATCCTGCCTAGTTATTTCATTTCAAATGTCTTTATAATCACAGCTGTCGCATAAAGTGCATTGCATTGACAGTAATGCCAAATGAGACAATGCAGTTTTTTATTAATTTCAATTTCAAAGGAAAACTTTGTTCAGGCAGTAGTGAGCAGAATTATCAATAACAGATTAAAGCAGTACTTAAATTTGGAAACAACACATGAATTTTACATATCATCTTCAAATAAAAAATATTACAAAACATTTTAACTTCATCCTATAGATTGCTATTACTTATATTTCTATTTTCACCATTTCTTAAAGCAACATCTAAGTAATACATACATATCTAAGGATATGTGAAAAATCAGTTTCTTGATTTATACATGTTACATCAAACCCACCTATCCACAAATTCAAGAATAATAGCAAATGTGTAATGTTGCAAAATATTTCTCTGGTTATATGAGCTCACCTATTAAGAACGCCAAGCTAATTCACCGGTTCATTAATGCCCCCTAACAAATCACAAATTGGAACACAAAGAGAAGCAAGAAGATGGATGTTTGAAACTCTTGGAAAATGATAATTCATACTGCAAGAATATATTGCCACCATATCTGAAAGACAGGACAAGTTCATTAATTTATTCTTTCTGTTACTTCTCCTAAGCTGTAAGTAGCAAACACTATTGATAGATCAATTATAGTATACTTGGGACATACTTATACATACTTATACTAAAAATATTACTCATTGTTTATCTGAAATTCCAATTTAATTGAGCATCCCTTATTTTTATTAGTCAATAATAGACCCACATTCCTTCATGGCATTTGGACTGTTATCTTTTGCTCTGAGGAGCAGAAGATAGAGGTGGAGAAGCATTTCCATGGATGGTGTTAGTCGTTACAGTGGACGTTTTAACATCTCAAAGTGCCTTTACCCATGCCCAGTGCTGGATCCCTGAAGTCAAAAGTGCTCATCTGTTCTTTAAGGCAGGCACCCTTTCTGCCACCACAGGGAGCAGTCATTATGCATACTCCTGTTGCCAGCTCTCAGTAAACAAATGTCATTCCTTTTTCTTTTATTATTTCAATCATACGTATCTATTGTGTATACACCATGAGCCAAGGACTTTGTAAGGCAAGAAGAGGTGAGAAGGAAGAAGTCATGACACCACAGACATAAGTAAGAAGGAGCCTACCGGCCCGGCGCAGTGGCTCATACCTGTAATCCCAGCACTTTGGGAGGGCAAGGTAGGCAGATCACTTGAGGTCAGCTGTTCGAGACCAGCCTGGCCAACATGGTGAAACCCTGTCTCTACTTAAAAAATGCAAAAATTAGCTGGGCATGGTGCCAAGCGCCTGTAGTCCCAGCTACTTGGGAGGCTGAGGCATAAGAATTGCTTGAACATAAGAGGTGGAGGTTGCAGTGAGCAGAGATCCCACCACTGCACTCCAGGCTGGGTGACAGAGCAAAACTTCATCTCATAAAAAAAAGAAAGGAAGAAGAAAAAGGAGCGTACCACGCAATTGTTGGCAGTATATCTCATATGGTAAGAACATAAGCCAAAGGTGACATCTGCAGAGACCAGACAGGGGTCATCTCAAAAGGAAACATCCTTTAAACTCACCTTAGATGTAGATGGGTTTGACAGAAAAAACAGGAAAACAAAGGAGCTTGAATGTCTCATTGGGAGACATACTAGGACACTGTCATGGGAAAAATTCATATGTCTTAGAGATAAAAGTTGGTAGAGCACAATTGCAGCTGTTTCTTTTTTCCCCAGTAATAGAAAAGTTGGACATTTTTCTTTAGAGAAATCAACCACAATTATACTGTAAAGAAACTCTGTAACACTAGTCAAGGATCAAGTCGGTCGCTTTCACAGAGCAGGAGTTTTGGCAGCTCTATTTTTCTAGCATTAGTAATGCATGAGACCTATCCTTGAACACTTCCAGCTAGGGAAGCTCTGCAGAGACCTGCTTGCACTGTGCCACGGATGGCCTTGTGCTTTTGGCTATTAAGCTGGAAATGCAAACACGTTTTGTGGTTCAAATAATCTCCAGGAGACAGTTTCCTGGAAGTTTTAAGTCCTATTTCTCATATCACCTCCATCTAAATTGATGATTTCTATGACCTTTTCATCTAATTACACTGGTATATTGTACCTATTTTTATTAAATGGTTCCATTACATAAGCCATTATGTGCTAGCTCCTTCTTGTTGCTAACCTCATGAACCCACCCCGCTACTTCTCTTCACTTTCACATCAAGGGCAGCATTCTTCATGATGGAATTTGTTATGGTGTCTTAGATCTATCTAAGACTTTCACAAATCATTTCACTAGCATTTAAGTATCAGAGACAGACACCCAGAATTCTACCAAAATCGTGTGTACCCTCACACGAAGTGGTGAATAGACTGGTTCACAAGACAAGGGAAAAAAAATGGAAAGCACTAAAAAGCAAGAAGAAAAAATACAACATTCCAGAGGAGAAATTAGGAAAATTTAAAAATGGGTAAAACCTGGGGAAAGGATGGGGAGTGGCTGGAGAATCCCCTCTCGTGCCAATAGTTGTTAAAAGATGCAGCAGAAGAAGCCGTCATGGGCAGCACAAATCAGCCCGCATCCCACTTTTGAATCATAGAGAAGTTTGCAATGTCAAACAATATCCTTCTAACGTGTTTTAAGAAATCTATCAGACCCTAGCTAAAGGTAGAAAAGAAGAGATATTTATGAGAACAGCATCGGGGCAGAGAATGTAGAGAAGAGCTACAGCCCTACATAGTTGTACAAGTGAATTGTCTATTGCAATGATCAGAATACTAACATTGCACGGCCTTTCTGCTAGTTTTTATCCCACCATATTTACTGTATCTGAGTTCTAAACTACTATTCTTACTTTACTCCCTCCTGTCCAATACTTGGCATTCACTTAAGCAGTCAGGAGCATTTGCTTTATTTGTGACAATTATTCAGAAGGTATAAAACAAAGTTATATGCAGCATGTAGCAGTGATATTTGACTGCAAGGGAGAGAATCCAGCTAGAAATGCTGACTCACTGTGTTACCAAGTATCACGAAGAGAGGCTGACGTTAGCCGGCGGTAGGCCAGTAATAATATGCCTAAACCATATTAATTGCAGATAAACCAAATTGCATTGCCAAGTTCATTTGCATTTGCATTATCATTGTGTATTAATTACTACAGTTAGGCCACCAAAGACTAATATCCAAATCTGACAGCACCAATTCCCTGGATACATTTTGTGGTTGCTGAATGATTACTGTTCAACCATTTGCTGCTTTTGACAAATACAAAGCAACACAGGCTTCCCAGCCCTGAAAGAATGAAGGAATAAATGAGAGAATATCAGGCGTGGACTGATGCCGAGTTCCATCCCGGCTCCAGGCATACGGTCCTTGCTCAAAGATGAAACAGCCTTCACATAAAGCAATGTTTCCCCGGACATTCCCTGTTAATGAGTGCTGTTTGAAAAGCGGTCAGGGTCAACCAGGTATGGGAAATACCAGGCTAAACAAACATGGACCCTATTGCAGACCTTCTTAGAGCCTTTGTGTGTGTGTGTGTGGGGGGGGGGGGGGTTAGCAGTTTATTAGGATTTATAAGTGCCATTTTAAAAACAGTCGATTTAAACCAAGTAGAAATAAGTATGCAAAAAGTCTGCAAAACAAAACATGCTTTAAACATGCTTAAGTAGATAGATTATCTGAAATTCTGGATTTTTCGGTCACTTCATTGTTATGCTATGACAGCCAAGTAATCTTTCAGTTGGAGTAAGCCTCCTAAATCTAGCTTCATTGCAGATCCCTACTTCTATGTTATCTTCTGATATTTGCCCTTCAAAGCTTTCCTTTAGGGTTAAGATGGCTGGATGAATGGCATCTTCAAGTTCCAGATCTTCATTATATCTTTTCTCAAGGAAAGTTTCCCATTCACATAGTTCTTTCCCATTGCTGTAGCTTTCCAGGCAAGGTAAGTTCCAGATGGATCTGACTGAAATACATGTGGTCTCCTTTAACATGTGATTGTACATTGTGACTCTCTGAGAGGAGATAGTTTTCAGTGTTCCCTAACATTTACTTAACCATCTAGTCCTTTTTCTCAAGTAAATCTTCTGGAGTCATTATTTCCCAGGAATGCACTTTTGAAAAGCTGAATTTATAGAATATAACTGTAACCAGAATCATAGGCACATGCTAGAAATATTCTACTATACTTAAGAGAAACTCACTGTCACCAGAGGCTCACAATATCCAGACAACCCTCCTGTAAACATTGTGAGTCTAATGTTCCCAGGATTTCTGCAAATTACTGGAGACTTCCATTCTCCTGGACACTTATGGCCTAAAGCCCTGGGTTTCACCAAGCTAGGAATCTATGGATCAGTTCTTCTTCCAGTGCAAACCGTCTCCTTCCAACCCATGTTAAGCTAAGTATGCAGTTCTCCTCCATTCCTAGATTTCCACCAAAACCAAGCAACTAAATAAACAAATCCTTTCATGAAAATTGCTCAATTCTGAATCCCATTACTGGGTACATACCCAAAGGATTATAAATCGTTCTGTTATAAGGACACATGCACACATATGTTCATTGCAGCACTGTTTACAATAGCAAAGACTTGCAACCAACCCAAATGCCCATCGATGATAGACTGGACAGGGAAAATGTGGTGCATATACACCATGGAATACTATGCAGCCATAAAAAACGATGAGTTCATGTCCTTTGTAGGTACATGGATGAACCTGGAAACCATCATTCTCAGCAAACTGATACAAGAACAGAAAATCAAACACTGCATGTTCTTACTCACAGGCAGGTATTGAACAATGAGAACACATGGACACAGGGAGGGGAGCATCACACACTGAGGTCTGTTGGGGGGGAATTAGGAGAGGGACAGCAGGCAGTGGGGAGTTGGGGAGGGATAACATGGGGAGAAATGTCAGATATAGGTGATGGAGAAGAAGGCAGCAAACCACATTGCAATGTATATATCTATGCAACAATCCTGCATGTTCTTCACATGTACCCCAAAACCTAAAATGCAATGAAATATACATATATACATATATATATGAAAAGAAAATTGCTCAATTCTGCAGAGGCATTTGGAGGTTATACCGCAGCAAAGCAAGCAACCTGAAATTGAGTATCAGACACATTTGTGCTTTCCTCTTTATTGAAATATAATTTATATATCCTAAAATTCGCCTGTCTAAAATAGACAACTGAGTGGTTGTTAGTATATTTACAATGTTGAAACACACCTGTTCTTAACTTCCTCTATAATTTCTGACAGATTGGGCTCCAGTTCTCTTCCTTTCTTCTTTCTCTGCATATCTGTAATCCTCAAAATCAATTTCTTTTTTTTTTTTATTTCCATAGGTTTTTGGGGAATAGGTGGTGTTTGGTTACATAAGTTCTTTAACGGTGATTTGTGAGATGTTGGTGCACCCATCACCCAAGCAGTATGTCCTCTACTCAGTGTGTAGCCTGCTATCCCTCACTCCCCCTCACCCTTTCCCCCAAGTCCCCAAAGTCCATTGTATCATTCTTATGCCTTTGCACACTCAACAGCATGTACATATGTATAAATGTGTGTGTATATGTATGTGTGTATGTATATGTATGTGTGTATGTATGTGTGTGTGTGTGTGTGTGTGTGTGTGTGTGTGTATAATTCAAATTCAATTTCTTTCTTTTACAACCCTTTGGTTTTCCTGTCTGCAGCCAAACCCATGCCCTTTGAATCCCATCTCAACTCCAAACAGCTTGCCAGGGTAATTTTGTAAATAAAGACAGGGCTTTTCCTGAGAGACATTCAGATGTCAGTCATTAAAATTAAAAACTAAACAAGGCAAAAACAAAAATAAGAATAAGGACTTCCTTGCATGGGCCTCACCCCTATGGGAGCCTCACCATGACTTTAACCAGATCACTTCTTGCTTCTGCGTTAGCAGCCCAGTGCCCTGCGGGGAGTCCCTGATTGCTGCTGCCCTCGCTCATCCTTGATGCAGGTGGTCATTTTGCCCCTCCCTCCCTTTGTGAGAGTCTTTATATAGTGCTCCTGACCAGAGCACAGCAATATAGCTGCTTCTCACTGCCTGCCACTGCTTAATCCATGCCTTCCACCTAGTTATGTCCTTCAGATAAAGTTTCCATAAGACCCCAACAGAGAGCCTGGTTCAGACCCCACAGTGACATCATTCCAGCCTGTATCCCAGCAAGCAGGGAAGATGCTGTCCATCATTCAAGCATGGGTAAGCAATTCTACAGAGCAGGCAAGTTCAGTGTTCCTGTTTGGTTAAAGCCATAGCTATCTCAACAGCCATGCCCAAACATTTTTAAACAAAGGAGGGAAGGAAGAAAAGAAACCAGAGGAGAAATAGTAATGGGTTTCAGGATGCTGCACCATCAGCTTTGAACAGGCCAGATCAGACATGGGGTGGAGGTAAGGAGAGCCTCAAACCTCTTCAACAGCCGCAAAAGCTAGAGAAAGCACAGGAAGGCCTGTCCCTCAGTCCTCTCCCTAAGGATGTCCACTGGTGCTGAGTAAACAGCTCAGTTGCAAGATGTAATTATGAGTTTACTGTTCAGGAGACACCTAGAATTCTTTCCAGAAAGGCACCTCTGCCAAGATTTTACCCCCATGTTATTGCCACCATCATACTAAGCTGTCCATGTTTGCATTTGACCCAGAGGTTCCCTGCATTCTGTGTATGTTCAATTCCTGCATGTACTGCAGAAGCCATCTAAAACCAGGTTTTATTCACTTCCCACCTTGCAGCATTTGGTTTAAGGAATTTCAACTTTCTTGTATGTTTCATCACAAATCTTCATAGTTTAGATCCTAGGAAAATCTCCCTTCAACACCGAGATCAAACAGGGGGAAGCTGCCAACATCCAGTAAGGTGGCATTGAGAGGAAGCCAGGATGGCGTGAAGGAGTTCCTGGTAAATCCACAGTGGGTGTACATCATGGCCTCACTTCTCAGAAAATGACAATAAGGCAAAAAATTGGCACTATTTGGGAAGCAAGGTTAACCGAGACATGGAGTTGGAGAGGCACCTATACGGATACTGCTGGCTCCCCACAGTAATTCCATATTTGACAGGCATGTGGCAGTCCAGAAAACAAGCACATTTTCTTCTTTGCGTATGGGTGGCTGATTTGCAAATGGGTCTTTATATCTCCAAATAAAGAAATAAACGCGTGTTTGGATTTTAAGGCAATGCCATATTGCTATAAAACATTCTAAGTGCTTGACTCTCAGTTTCTGTGCTTATCTTGGAGCAGATAGTCCCATAGAATGTGAAAGGAAGAAATGTAGAAAACTTGCAGGTCATGCCCCAAAAGCAGAGCCCATGTTCTCCCTTGCCCCTTCACGCTCCCCTTCTTGTTGACTAGAAAGCAGCTTGGCCATGAGCCACCATGGACCACGCATGTGTGGCCAACATGCTAGGATGATGGACAAATAAGACAGAAGGATCTTGGGCTCCACTGACTTCACTCAGCAAATCTGCCAAACCAGCTTGAACTTTGGCATTTCTATCTGGTTTGGGAGACTGTTACATTGGTCAGAAGGGCAAACCTACGTTCTTAGCAATATGTGAACTCTGAATCAAGCTGTTCAAGGGCACATCTGTACACACATGGATGTCTGAGTGTACACACCAGCACTAAAAGTATATCAAAGTCCAAACCGACTCTATGTCTCAACATTTGGGCAAAACACTTTTGAAATCCTGATTAGTTTGGTCCCTTAGTAAAAACATAGCGAAAATTTGACTGTCTTCCTTTCAATGTGGGGACAGGCCAACATCTCCCCTGAGCTCTGTCAGCCATTTCACAAAGATACGCCTCAGTTATAAAAACAACATATGATTATATGTATCCTAGAAAATAATGTTCAGTAATAAAATGCCATAAAGGAGCATATGTTTTTTAGGGATTTAGAAGGAGTTTCATAACAATTTTTATATTAAATAGTGAAGCAAATTTATACAAAACAGCCCATTTGCAAATGTTTCCGATATTTGCATACTGACCATTGATAAGATTCAAAAATGTGTTAGATTCGGGCTGGATAAACAAAGTCAATTTATTTGTTTATTTATTTATTTGCTTTTTCAAAATTATACTTTAAGTTCTGGGGTACATGTGCAGAACCTGCAGGATTGTTGCATAGGTACACACATGCCATGGTGGTTTGCTGCCTCCATCCCCCCGTCACCTACATCAGGCATTTCTCCCAATGTTATCCCTCCCCTAGCCCCCCACTCCCCAACAGACCCCAATGTGTGAAGCACCCCTCTCTGTGCCCATGTGTTCTCATTGCTCAACACCCGCCTATGAGAACATGCGGTGTTTGGTTTTCTGTTCTTGTGTCAGTTTGCTGAGAACGATGGTTTCCAGATTCATTCATATCCCTACAAAGGACATGAACTCATCCTTTTGTATGGCTGCATAGTATTCCATGGTGTATATGTGCCACATTTTCTTTATGCAGTCTATCATTGTTGGGCATTTGGGTTGGTTTCAGGTTTTTGCTATTGTAAATAGAGCCACAATGAACATATGTGTGCATGAAAAAAATGAAAGAGTGAAAAAAGGTGGCTTCTGCCTCATCTGGACTGCTATAATTCTTTTTTTTTTTAGATCGAGTTTTGCCAATTTAATCATTGATAAATATACCTGAGAGATCACTGCTTGCCAGCCCTGTACTGGCACTGAGCTACATAAAGGAATAAGATCATCCAGGTGCGGTGGCTTGCACCTGTAATCCCAGAACTTTGAGGGGCTGAGGTGGGAGGATTGCTTGAGCTCAGGAGTTCGAGACCAGCCTGGGCGACATGGTGAAACCCTGTCTCTATCAAAAAATACAAAAAATTAGCCAAGTGTGGTGGCATGCATCTGTAGTCCCAGCTACTTGGGAGACTGGGCTGGGAGGATTGCTCGAACCTGGGAGGAGGAGGTTGCAGTGAACTGGGATTGTGCCACTGAACTCTAGCCTGGGTGACAAGGTGAAACTCGTTCAAAAAAAGGAATAAAACCCAAGCCCCCACACATCTCATAGGCTAGAGGGAGAAAAATAAGTAAATGTTCTATTATAACTGAGGGTGATGTCGTAATGGAGGTAATGCCAAATTAACAATAACTGGGTGCTTAGGTTATATTACTGTTTCAAATGCTTTAAATGTGTTATTTATTCCTCTTATCAATCCTATGAAGTGGAAACTCTTATTAACATGATTGCAAATTTAGAGATAAAGAAAGCAAGGCACAGAAAAGTGATGTGACACACATATGTCTGCAAAGCAGCAGAGACAGGAGTTAGACCTGAACAGACTGCTTCCAAGTCTGTGCAATTAAGCAGGATACTCCAGTGCTTAAAGGCAGGCACAGGGTGCCCTGGGGACACAAAGGAGGGACACGTAAGCCTGAAAGGAGAGCTGTTGCTTATAGTTCACGTGCACATTTGGGCTAGGATTTTTTTTTCCTTTCATCTCTCTGCACTGGCAGGGCTACTCCCACTGTGCACAGCAGAACAGGTTTGCTTATGTGTGGATGCGATAAAGGAATGAGAAAAAAAGGAGGGACTTCTTACTCTGAAAACCACAGTTCTTTCAGGCTGAGCATCATGGGGTTCACCGTGTGCAGATGCTCCTCGTTCCACTTCTTGGCGCTCCTGTAGACACTGTGCCAGGGCACAGGGGCCCGGATCACTCTTTGAGGAAACAAGCGAGGGATGCTCTTAATAAACAGCCGTTTTCTCTCCATGGGGTCCAAGAGGATGTAATCAACTACAACCAGAAAGGACAAACACCTGGTTACTAAGCTCTAAGGTTTGTGCTCTTAGCTTCAACTCTTTTTTATTTATTTTTTTAATATAGAGACAGGGTCTCACTATGTTGGCCAGGCTGGTCTCAAACTCCTGGGCTCAAGTGATCCTCCCGCCTCTGCCTCCCAAAGTGCTGGGATAACAGGCATGAGTTATTACACCTGGCCTTAGCTTCAACCCTTTTTTTTTTTTTGAGATGGAGTCTCACTCACTCTGTCCCAGGCTGGAGTGCAGTGGTATGATCTTGGCTCACTACAACCGCCACCTCCGCCTCCCAGGTTCAAGCAATTCTCCTGCCTCAGCCTCTAGAGTAGCTGGGATTACAGGTGTCTGCCACCACACTCAGCTAATTTTCTGTATTTTTAGTAGAGACAGGGTTTTGCCATATTGGCCAGGTTGGTCTCGAAATCCTGAACTCAGGTGATCTGCCTGCCTTGGCCTCCCAAAGGACTACAATTATAGGCATGATCTAGCACACCTGGTTTTAGCTTCAACTCTAAGAATGTAAATGAGCCTCTGACCATTTACAAAGTCACGGGTAATCCCCTGGTTAAAACTCAACTGGGGAAGCTTCACACTAGGTGTTTGTTTTCTGAGGATATTTTACAGGAAGGAGGAGTGTGACTTCACAGTGTGGAGCACTTAGAACCTGGGGTTGAGCCCTGGTAGGATGTCTAGTATCATGCATGACAATGAAATAGGATTTGCTGGTACCTCATTAGTCACTGATTGCTTTCTCACACCAAAACAGATGCACACACCAAAAACCCCACAATGGATGATACCATCCATTACACTTACAAATAGAAATTTAGAGGCCAAATGTTTTACATACTAAGAAAGATTGGTAGAAAGCTTCATAGAAGAAGTAATGTGCTGGGTCAAAAAGAATGAGTAGCAGGCCAGGTGCCGTGGCTCACGCCTGTAATCCCAACACTTTGGGAGGCTGCAGTGGGCAGATCACTTGAGGTCATGAATTCGAGACTAGCCTGGCCAACATGGCAAAACCCCATCTCTACTAAAAATACAAAAATTAGCTGGGTGTGGTGGTGCATACTTGTAATCTCAGCTACTTGGGAGGCTGAGACAGGAGAATTGCTTGAACCCAGCAGGTAGAGGTTGCAGTGAGCCGAGATCACACCACTACCTATAATCCCAGCACTTTGGGAGGCTGAGGCAGGAGGATCTCTTGAGTCCAGGATGTTTGAGACAAGCCTGGGCAACATAAGGAGAGCCTGTCACTAAAAAAAAAAAAAAAAAAAAAAAAAAAAAAAAAAATTGTTTTAAATTTTACAAATGTAGAATCTCAGGGCCCAGGTTCAGATCTACTGAATCGGAATCTGCATTTTGATAAGATCTGTACGTTATGTGAATGCACGTTAATGTGTGAAATGCTGGCGTAGACATCAGTGATGGTAGAGGGATGGGGGAATTTGAAATAAAGGTTAAATGATGTTTTGGCTATTTCCAGTGGAACCAGGGTGGCAAATGACAAAGAAAGAAGGTGCCTTCCAGGCCAGGCATGGTGCCTCATGCCTGTAATCCCCGCACTTTGGGAGGCCAAGAAGGGAGGCTGGCTTGAGCCCAGAAGTTCCAGACCAGCCTGAGCAACAAAGCAAGACCCTGTCTCTGCAAAAATAAATTTTAAAAAAGTACCCTCTATATAGAAGCTCCCCAGCCCCCTTTATGCCCGCCAGCCTTACCGATGCTTTTCATGAGGCTACTGTAATAGTCATTCTCCTTCTCCTGCATGAGGACCACCATCAGGGGCTCCAGGAAGGGTCTTGTCAGCAGCTTATTAGAAATCAGCTTTAAAATCCGAACCATCACTTCACCCTCCTCAGGGGCAATCATGTCTTTGCGGATTCCATTGGTCAGATAGTAAGAGTATCTCTTCCGTAAACAAACCACCAGCAAGAAAATGGTCATGATTGGATCATGGGATCACCTGTCCTGCCCATCAGCTGCCAAGGGACCCCACTCACACAGCATTCGTCCACAACCTTCACTTTTTGTGACCATGCACTCTGGGCCTGTCACTTCACACTCATGGCAAGGAGGTCACTGGCAAATTTTCCCTAGGACTTCAGAAGATTCAACCAAAGCCAGAGAGATGTCAGTGGGGTATCAGGGAAGATCTGTCAAATGCCACTCAGATAAGAACAGTAGAGCGTGAGTGCAGAGACCAGGGATGGAAGAGGCATATCTGGTGACCTTTAAGAAGAGGAATGACAAGCTCCTAAAATGGCCTCTAATCATTCACCCTCCCAAACAGCAATAATCTCCTACAAAGCACTTTGATCCTGTGGTTTATAGTTGTCAGTGGGAAAAATATCCCCAAAGTCCAAGATCTATAATGGTTCTTTTTTTTTTAAGACAGAATTTCACTTTTGTTGCCCAGGCTGGAGTGCAGTGGTGCAATCTCAGATCACTACAACCTCTGCCTCCTGGGTTCAGGTGATTTTCCAGCCTCGGCCTCCCAAGTAGCTGGGACTACAGGCATGTACCATGGCACCTGGCTGATTTTTGTATTTTTAGTAGAGATGCGGTTTCACCGTGTTGACCAGGTTGGTCTTGAACTCCTGACCTCAGGTGATCTGCCTGCCTCAGCCTCCCAAAGTGCTGGAATTATAGGCATGAGCCACTGCACCCAGCTGATCATTCTTCTTATCCAAGCACAGGCTTTTGAGTTTTGAAAGCAACATAAACACAAACGAAACAAAAATGGCCAGTGGGACCTGGTGACTTCAGGAAATTTTGTATATTTGGGTTTGCCTCTGAGCTGCTGGATGGCTGAGTGGCTCTAGGAATGACCAATTTCAGATAGAGGAGAAGCACAGAGTGTGAGGAAAGGGCTTGAAGTCCATTTTTAAATTTCAGTGCCAGATCAGAAGAGGTTGCTGGCCAGGTGCGGTGGCTCCCGCGTGTGATTTCAGCATATTGTGAGGCCAAAGTGGGTGGATCACCTGAGGTCAGGAGTTCGAGACCAGCCTGGCCAACATGGTAAAACCCCGTCTCTACCAAAAATACAAAAGTTAGCCAGGTAGGGTGGTGCACACTTGTAATCTCAGCTACTTGGGAGGCTGAGACAGCAGAATCGGTTGAACCTAGGAAGCGAAGGTTGCAGTGAGGCAAGATCGCACCACTGCATTCAAGCCTGGGTGACAGAGCAAGACTCTGTCTAAAAAAAAAAAAAAAAAAAAAGAGGTTGCTGCCACCTCTTTGTTACTCTCACCTCTCTCCAACATTAGTAAAAGCAGCTGCTAACAGGGGAGTATTGTGAAGCTTTTCTGATTTTAAGAACTGTCTGGGTTCAGGTGGGGGTAAAAAGTGCTTGTTAAAATACATATTCCCAGGTCCCTCCTCAGGCAGTTAGGGTGTTTAACAAGCACCCCAGGTGATCCTGATCTTCAGGCAAGTTTGTGAAATGGTGCACAGGTCGTTAAGAACACAGAGACTTTGGTATCAGCCAGACCTAAGTTAAGTCCTAGTTTTGTCTCTCACCCTGTAGCCCTTAGCGCATTGCTTAATCAGTCTATACACCACTTTCCACAAGTGGACAATAGACATAATCATAGAACCCAGGTCTTGAGTAGGGTCAAGTAGCTAGAGGGTTTAGCATGGAATTTTGCCAGTAGCACATAGTCACTGTGAGTTTTTGTTAATCATTTTATTATACACCCTGAACCCACAAGACATGTGCTCTAAAGTTTTGTTGTTCTTTTAAGAACGAGTTGGAAACTCAAACATCTACCTGGAGCCCGGCAGGTAATATTAAGAAGTGAAAGTTGGCTACACCTAAGAAAATAATAAGGAATGGTGGGAACTGTGACGAACTAAAGAGAGGATTTCTCATCCAAAGGAGGTAGCTACTGCTTAGCACCAAATATTTTAGCTTTCTCAAGAGAAGTTTGAAAATGTAGCTTATGTGAAACTTTCCTCATTCTCTTTTTTTTTTTTTTTTTTTTTTTGAGATAGGATCTTGCTCTGTTGCCCAGGCTAGAGTACAGTGGCATGATCATAGCTGGGATACCTGAGGTGTCAGAGAAGGGGACCAAAGGTAGGTTGTCTTGTCCTAGAAAGGGTTGTGAATTCCTCCCCCTACCCTTTTTTTGAGACAGGGTCTCACTCTGCTGCCCAGACTGGAGTGCAGTGGCACAGTCACAGCTCACTGCAACCTCAGCTTCCTGGGGACAAGCAATTCTCTCACCTCAGCCTCCCAAGCAGCTGGGACCACAGATGCATGGCACCATGCCCAGCTAATTTTTGTAGAGATGAGGTTTCTCCGTGTTTCCCAGGCTGGTCTTGAGATCCTGAGCTCAAGCAATCCTCCCTCCTCCTCCTCCTAAAGTGCTGGGATTACAGGCAACAGCCACCATGCCCAGACACCTCATTCTTTCTTTTTTTTTTTTTTTTTTTTTTTGAGGCAGAGTCTCGCTCTGTAACCTAGGCTAGAGTGCAGTGGCTTGATCTCAGCTCACTGCAACCTTCACCTCCCGGGTTCAAGAAATTCTCCTGCCTCAGCCTCCCAAGTAGCCGAAATTACAGGTGCCCACCACTATGCCAGGCTAATTTTTTTTTGTATTTTTAGTAGAGATGAGGTTTGACCATGTTGGCCAGGCCGGCTTTGAACTCCTGACCTCAAGTGATCCGCCCACCTCAGCCCTCCAAAGTGCTGAGATTACAGGAGTGAGCCACCATGCCCAGCCACCTCATTTTCAAAACAAATCTACAGGCCCAATTCAGCCTATGATAGAGGTCCCACATAAAATATGGGATGCTTTGGGATATACTAAGAAGTTATTCATTATCTAAAATTGAATTTAACTACGTGTACCATTTTTTGTCTTGCAAAATCTGCCACCTCTAGCCTATGGGTCACCATTTTTAAAACCCATGTTCTAAAAGGACCCAAGGTATCAATTTCCATCACTTACTAGGGCAGAGAACATGCACACAAACATACCCTCTCTCTCTCTCTCTTTCTCTCACTCACACAAGCACACAAACATGTGTCCTCTTCAGTAGCCTGTCTTGGGTCTAGACTTTGGTGTTTTTCAAACATTTCCCAGGTGATTCTGCTGTTCTCCCTGAATTTAGAATCACTGAGATGCCAAGAGTATTACTCAGCAAACTGAGGGAAAGGGGGCAATAAGAACATACCTCCAGGTCCAATTCAGAGGGCTTGCTTTCTTTACTTTCTATTTCCATCTCCTTCTGTAACATGACATCGATCTGCTGTTCTGGACTCATTGGTCTGCTTCCAGGGAGTGTCAAAGATGTCTTTATCTCCTTCTTCATGGGTGAGAAGGTTGACGTCTTGAAGGCCAACTTGATCCTGAAAAGTAGACACGGCTCAGCCCTTGGTGTTTGGTTCTCCAGAGAGGTGCTGTGGTGTTATCTATAATTCCTCTAGCCTGATGACTGTGGTTCTGCCATAGAAGCCCCTCTCCTCTGTGTCATCTAATGGCAGGTATATATACTTCAATGATGTCCCTAATGACTGAACACCTCATAGGTATTTTGGCATGTGTTCAGTTGGTTTATTTTTGTTTACAATCTCAAAAAGCCTGGCCAACATGATGAAACCCCATCTCTACCAAAAATTTAAAAATTAGCCAGGTGTAGTGGCATGTACCTGTAATTCCAGCTACTCAGGAGGCTGAGGTAGGAGAATAGCTTGAACCCAGGAGGTGGAGGTTGCAGTGATTTGAGATCGTGCCACTGCACTCCAGCCTGGGCAACAGAGCAAGACTCCGTCTCAAAAAAAATTTTTTTTTGGATTAAGGTGATTGGTGGATAAAAGCATGATTATCTGGGAATGCTTTGAAGCCAAGAAGCAGAGAGTGTGGCTTTAGTGAGACATCCTTCTTCTGTTCAGCCCACTGTCCTGCCTTCTCTGGTGCCCACAGTGACATCTTACCCAGTGGAATCCTCTCTGTTTCTGTAGGAAAACTTTGTTTTCTTCATCATGGGCTCTAAGGAGCTTTTATTTGCTGAAAGAATGGAGAAGAAAGACATCAGTGATGGGCAGTGGCCTTGAGCCCATCTCTACTAAAAAATATAAAAATTAGCCAGGCATGGTGGCGAGCACCTGTAGTCCCAGCTATTTGGGAGGCTGAGGCAGGAGAATTGCTTAAACCCGGGAGCCGGAGGTTGCAGTGAGCCAAGATTGCACTACTGCATTCCAGCCTGAGTGATAGAGTAAGACTCTGTCTTAAATAATAATAATAATAATAAATAAAATAATAAAGTAAAATAAAAATAAACAGTATATTTATTTTTAAAAGAAAGTCTGTCCACAGGGACATGACTTTGGAACAATCCAGGAGCACACTAAGGGGAGTGGACATCATATGGTATGACGAGACAGAAGATGTGGGCTGAGGTCCTGCATGCATTACTGATTACCTGTGTGACCCTGAAGAATTGGCTTCATCACTCTGGACCTCAGCTTCCTCAACCATAAAGTGGGTATGTGCATATCTTCCATTCATCCATACATTTGGTGAGAATTAATAACCGCCAATTTCACGTACTCTCCAATTCTGTATGCTCTATTTTCTAAACACTCATTGTATTACTGTTTAATGTTTCTCTTTAAGTAGACTTAAGTAGATTTAAACTTAGTACATTTGGCCTGGCACAGTGGCTCATGCCTGTAATTCCAGTACTTTGGGAGGCTGAGGCAGGTGGATCACTTGAGGTCAGGAGTTCAAGACCAGCCTGGCCAACACGGCGAAACCCCATCTCTACTAAAAAATATAAAAATTAGCTGGGCATGATGGTGAGCACCTGTACTCCCAGCTACTCGGGAGGCTGAGGCACGGAGAATTGCTTGATCCTAGGAGCCAGAGGTTGCAGTGAGCCAATATTGCACTACTGCACTTTAGCCTAAGTGATAGAGCAAGACTCTGTCTCAAATAATAATAATAAAAAATAAAGAAAAATAAAAATAAATAGTATGTTTATTTTTAAAAGAAACTTTATATTATTATCACAAATAGAAAAACAATAAGTATATATTTATTGCAAGTGGAAAAAACAATATCATTTGCAATAAATAGAAAGTAGCTATAATTAATTCAATAAGTGATATAAAACTATATTATTAAACTTTAGCTAGATATTACTTGCTAAAGTGTCTATCTTTGAACTTCTCAAAATAGTCTAAACATAACAATAATTTTTAAAATCTTTTTTTTTTTTTTTTGAGACAGGGTTTCACTCTGTTGCTTGTGCTGGAGTACAGTGGTGTGATTTCAGCTCACTGCAACCTCGACCTCTCAGGCTTACGTGATCCTCCCACCAAAGCCTCCTGTAGCTAGGAGTACAGACGTATGCCACCACACCCAGCTAATTTTCCTATATTTTGTAGAGATGGGGTTTTTGTCGTGTTGCCCAGGCTGGTCTCCAACTCCTGGGCTCAAGCAATTCTCTCAATAAACTCAACAACCGAGGGATAGATTTATAAAATGGAAATAATACAGAAAAACAATATTGCTCCAAAATAAATTTTTAAGCTCCTGCAAGTACAAGTGTATTTAAATGAATAATAAGCAGAAATCAACTCAAGCAAGGACATGAATAACAGACACCAGTGCCACTCTGAAGAAAGCATCTTAGTACTTTATACTCAAAGACTCTGGCTTGCCTGAGAATTTTTGGGACAATGAAACCTGGGAGGCATTAGCACTAGTTCTTCACAGATATTAATAATTTTGGACTAAGAAAATTATTAAAGACTACTACAGCCTGAATGCTAATGTCTTGTCAAAATTTGTATGTTGAAACTTAATCCCCAGCATGATGGTATTTGGAGGTGGGACCCTTGGGAGGTGATTAGGCCATAAGGCCTCCATCTTATGAATGAGATTGTGCCTTTATAAAAGAAACACCAACAAGATCCCTCACCCCTTCTCCCATGTGAGCACACAGCAAGAAGATAGAGAAGACAGATATCTATAAATCAGGAAGAGGACCCTCACCATACACTCAATCTGTCAGTACCTTGATCTTGGACTTTACAGCCTCCAGAACCATAAGATATGAATTTCTGTTGTTTATAAGCCACTCGGTTTATGACACTTTGTTATAACAGCCCAAAACAGACTAAGACAATGACCATGAAATTAGCAATTAGAGCAGCAAACTTAAGGTTCTGCGTATCACGATCTTGAACATTTGGGCATTAATTATTTGCCGCATATCCTAAAAGCAGGAACATGCAAAGGCAGCATCCAAGAGACTATGCGTGTATTTGTAATACACAAATAACACCACTGGTAAGAACCTCTTGGAAAAAAAATCTTCCAGGTGATATTGAAAGGACTATGACAATAAGAATAGAATCAGAATTTGGAGAAGGGAGGTAGAAAACCATAAGTAATTAGAAAACTTGAAATAGATATTGTCATTAACAAAAATACACTCATTAGACATGAAAAACTCAAAACTGAACAGAGTTGAGGAGAAAATTAGTGAATTGGAAGATGTAATTGAGAAACTTACCCAAATGTAGCAGAGAGAAAAATGAAAAATATGAAAATGAGTTTGAGACAGAGAGCAGATCAAGAGTGCCAACATATGTCCAACAAAAATTACTTAAGGATACCTTTATGCAGATTATGTATGCTTGGTGGAAATTAAATTAAAACATACAAGGTGCTGTGGTAAGCAGCTTCCAAGATGGCTCCCAATGATCTCCATCTCCTAGTAACACCCCTTTGTGGTGTAATCCTCTCCCACTGAGTGTGGGATAGAACTAGTGACTCCTAAAAAAAAAATATGGCAAAAGTGATAGGATGTCACTTCCCAGGTTAAGTTCCAAAAAGACTATGCATTCTCTCTTGCTGGCTCTCTCTCTCTCTCTCCCTCCCTCACTCTAAGGGAAGCCAGAAGCCATGTTGTGAGTTATTCTAGGGGAGAGGTTCATGTGGCAAGAAACTGCTGTCTATGGCCAGCAGCCAGCAAGGACCTGATGACATGAGGGAGCTTGGAAGAGGATCCTTCTCTAGTTGCCTTTAGATGATGGTGGCCATGGTGTATGCCTTGATTGCATGCTAGTGAGGGGCCCTGAGCCAGCACTACAAATTAAGCCATGCCCACGTTCCTGCCCTACTGAAATTGTAAGATAATAAATGCTGGTTGTTTTAAGCCACAAAGTTTCGGAGCAACTTATCATGTAGCAATCAATAACACAAGTACATAGAACAGTGCCTGGTAAATGGTCTATAAATGTTAGCCATTGCAATCATTTCCATTTCATAGATAAGGAGGAGAGTGAGGCTTTGCAAAGTTCTCCAAAGTTAGCTGCAGCAAAAGAGGAGCCAGGATCAGAACCCAGCAGTAAAAATTTCACTCCAGGCTGGGTGCGGTGGCTCATGCCTGTAATCTCAGCACTTTGGGAGGCTGAGGCAGGCGGATCACCTGAGGTCAGGAGTTTGATAACAGCCTGGTCAACATAGTGAAACTCCATCTTTACTAAAAATACAAAAAAATTAGCCAGGCGTGGTGGCACACACCTGTAGTCCAAGCTACTCGGGAGGCCGAGGCAGGAGAATCACTTGAACCTGGGAGGTGGAGGTTGCAGTAAGCTGAGATTGCACCACTGCACTCCAGCCTGGGTGACAGAGTGAGACTCCATCTTTAAAAAAAAAAAAATCACTCCAAAGCCCCATTCTGCAAGGGTATAACACTGCCATAAATACCTGACGATGGCAGCCCCTGACTGGTCCTGTCCCTAGGGATATTGATGGTGGCCGGTTGATAGACTTTCAGCAGGTCTTTCAGCTTCAGGTCCTGGGCCATCAATGAGTAGTTGTTGGCGATGGAATCACTGGGTCCACGGTGGTGCTGCTGCTCTTTGAAGGGTGCAGCCAAGGTCCATGATGTGCGCTGCATCAAGGGCGGGTAAAAGCTGTGTGACATGACAGTCTGCAAGGGAAGAGGTGCAGAGTGAGACACAACGAGGAACATCTCTTGATGAGCCTGGGCTCTGCTCACACAGAGGCTCATGAGAGTTCCAAGTGCCTTTGAAATACCCTAGCTTGGCTGTGATTAATATATTTTAAACAATCCTGCCAACTCCATTTTGCCCACCCTGAGCTATGTAGGGCATTCTGTTCCAAGAACTTTGTAGTCTGAGATACCTGGCATCTTTGTAACCAATTTTCTGAGAAACAGGGCCCACTGGCCCATACAACCTGTACCTGCCACTGTGTAACTGCCTACCCCACATCCCAAGTGAAAAACAACTTTAAATAGAATTTTATTGTTAGGCACCACCACCCCTTCCCCTAACCTGCTCCTTCTGCTTCTGTAATAATCTGTTTACTGCCCCCTGACCCTAAACTGATATAAAAATGTTGACCGCCCTTTGTTCTAGGCCGAGAGGTTTGAGCTCTAGCTGACTCATGGACGCCGGCCATTAAAGCAGACTCTCAACAAACCCAGAGGATGGTGCTTCTGTTTAAACTCGCTCGGGTATAACACCTTATGCTATGTTTTTGCCTTCTGCACATTCAGTGGAAAGATTTTCTGAACGAACACCAATTATACTCCTCTGACCATTGTGAGCATGATTTCTGATGTCAGAGATAATAGCTTGCATTCACCAGTAACTGTGAGGCAGGTAACTGGCATCTCTGGTCTTTATTCCTTGTGGACATGACTACAAGGTAGGTATAATTACCCTCATTTTACAATGAAACATGCAGAAGTTCAGAGAGTGTAAATAACACAGCAAATCAGTGGACGGCCAGATTCTAACTCACCATTGACAATGGTATAGCTCTCTCTCCTACACTGCTGCAGCCTCTTCTTGGGGCAAAAGTGACCAAAGCTACTAATCCTACTTGTCAGATCTGCTTGACTCCCCATCCCCAATGAGTACCTGTCAAATACCGAGAGAAGTAGGGTATGCTCTTCACCTCATCACCCTCAACAGAGCTGGCAGCCAGGTGTGCATACCTGATAGAGTCCAGATGGTTCCTCATTGGCAGAAGCAGGCAGAGGGGGCAGCTCTGGATGCCTCTGGGAGTGGCTCATGTGATGCACGGAGTCACTTCTGGCAATCTGTGGGACATGGGAACAAAGCCACCCTTCAGAAATTAGGGAAGATTTGCAAGCCTCCGAGTTGGTTAGAACTAAAGAGCCCCAGGAAAGGTTTTAGGTCCAGAGTTCTGCCCACAAAACACCCCTCTCACTCCCATCCATATGTATGTTTCATTTATTAAAACACTGACAGACAAGGGCTGGGCATGGTGGCTCACACCTCTAATCGCTCCACTTTGGGAGGCCAAGGCGGGTAGATCACCTGAGATCAGGAGTTCAAGACCAGCCTGGCCAATATGGTGAAACCCTGTCTCTACTAAAAATACAAAAATTAACTGGGCATGGTGGCGTGCACCTGTAGTCCCAGCTACTTAGGAGGCTGAGACAGGAGAATTACTTGAACCTGAGAGGTGGAGGTTGCAGTGAGCTAAGATCACACTCTGAGATGTTTTGAAATGTATATACATCAGAGTGTGACTAAATCTAATTAACATATGCATTACCTTGCATGGTTATTATCTTTGCAGTGAGACTACATCAACTTTCATAGCATTGTTCAAGAATACAATATATTGTTAATTAGTCACTATGCTGTACAATAGATCTCTTGAACTTATTCCTTCCATCTAACTGAAATTTTATATCTTATGACCATCTCCCCAACCCTTCCACTCCTGTTTCTTTTTTTTTTTTTTTTAAATGGAGTCTTGCTCTGTCGCCCAGGCTGGAGTGCAGTGGCACTATCTCGGCTCACTGCAACCTTCACCTCCCAGGTTCAAGATACTCTCCTCCCTCAGCCTCCCAGTAGCTGGGATTACAGGTGCATGCTACCATGCCCAACTAATTTTTGTATTTTTAGTAGAGATGGGGTTTCACCATGTTGGCCAGGCTGGTCTTGAACTCCTGGCCTCAAATGATACTCCTGCCTCAGCCTCCCAAAGTGCTGGGATTATAGGCATGAGCCACTGCACCCAGCCCCTGCTTCATTTGTTAATCATCCAGTGTCTCCTCCTCGGATTCCCTTCTATGAACAAATTTAGATATTTTTACCCCATGGAAGAGCCCAAATTCTGAGGACATCCCCAGTACCCTACGCTCAAGTATGATTAAAGGAGGTGATTTTAAAAAAACAAGACTCTTGCATTTTCTTTCCTTTTTTTTTTTTTTTTTTTTTTTGAGATGGAATCTCACTCTGTCACCCAGGCTGGAGTGCAGTGGCATGATCTCGGCTCACTGCAACCTCTGCCTCCTGGGTTCAAGCAATCCTCCTGCCTCAGCCTCCCAAGTAGCTGGGATTACAGGTGCCCACCACCACACCCAGCTAATTTTTGTATTTTTAGTAGAGACGGGGTTTCACCATATTGGTCAGGCAGGTCTCAAACTCCTGACCTTTGGTGATCCACCCACCTCAATCTCCCAAAGTGCTGGGATTACAGGAGTGAGCCACGCCCCCCCAACCCTGGTGGACTCTTGCATTTTCACATGTGCAAAATTCCAAAGAGAAATTCACTCAGGCAGTGGCACTGAATTTTCTGTGTATTTAACACATACATGAGCAACTCTTTGTGCTTCCTGTGAAAACAAAAAGTATTATTTCAACAATGTGGGTCCTCCATTCCAACCAGTGAGTGCATACTCTGGAGTGAGCCTCAGGTAAGGGTAAATTGTGGCTTCCACAGTCACTCTCAGATCCCAAGTGCCCCTCCACCTATCCTGAGCAGGGATAAAGGTGATTGCATTATTGAATGAGACCACACCTGGTTGTGTCTTTTTGTTTTTGTTTTTTTTTTTTTTGAGACGGAGTCTTTCTCTGTTGCCAGGCTGTAGTACAGTGGCACAATCTCAGTCACAGAGGGTAAGGTACTGGGGATCTCGGTTCACTGCAACTTCTGTCTCCCAGGTTCAAGCAATTCCCCTGCCTCAGCCCCCTGAGTAGCTGGGACTACAGGCGTGTGCCACCACTTCCAGCTAATTTTTTGTATTTTAGCAGATAAGAGGTTTCACCATGGCCAGGATGGTCTCCATCTCCTGACCTTGTGATCCGCCCACCCCGGCCTCCCAAGTGCTGGGATTACAGGTGTGAGCCACTGCGCCTGGCTGAGACTACATGTGGTTGTGTCCTAAGATTCAGCACCTATACCTGGGGCTAGTGATGGAGAAACTGCAATTTGTTCCAATACTGCAAGAAAAACTGTTGGCCTGGACTTATTGAGAGGTGTTGCTGTTCAGCACTTTAAAGGTGATTTGAGAGATTTTCCAGGGCAACCTGGGCTCTCTGTGATTTTCACCTTAGGCAATGATTTGGACTTAACTCCTAGATAAGATGAGCCAACATTGTGTCAGTGTGATTTATTTGGGTGTGCAAATTATGACATGCAAGATCATTGATGGGGGTGGGATGGGGCAG
This sequence comes from Cacajao melanocephalus, assembly GCA_963573385.1. Taxonomy (NCBI): domain Eukaryota; kingdom Metazoa; phylum Chordata; class Mammalia; order Primates; family Pitheciidae; genus Cacajao; species Cacajao melanocephalus. The sequence continues at coordinate 144,517 of CAUYLG010013006.1, read as the reverse complement.
GGGCATATGACTCAGTTATTAGCTGCCTCCCCTGCCTCCAACCCCTTACAGATGACTCAAATTAAACATCATTATCTCTCCTGGAGCACCTGCCTCATCAAATAACAACAAAACCAACAATAACAGCAGCAATAATATCTACCGTTATTCCAAACAGTTATATGCCAGGTACTGTACAACCTTATGAGATCTTTTTCTAGCTGAAGAAAGTGAGGCTGACAAGATAGATAACACGTCCCAGCCCGGTAATTGGCTGGCTTGCCTTCTAAGTCAGTAACTTTCTCTTTTTTTTTTTGAGACCAAGTTTCGCTCTGTTGCCCAGGCTGGAGTGCAGTGGCATGATCTCAGCTCACTGCAACTGCAACCTCTGCCCTCAAGCAATTGTTCTACCTCAGCCTCCCTAGTGGCTGAGATTACAGGTGCATGCCACCACACCCAGCTAACTTTTATATTTTTAGTAGAGACACGGTTTAGACATGTCTCCACTATTCCTGACCTCAGGTGATCTGCCCACCTCGGCCGCCCAAAGTGCTGGGATTACAGGAGTGAGCTGCCATGCCAGCCAGTCAGTGTCTTTTAAATACACATCCTTCTGCATCCCAACACTTTGCAAATGGCAAGGATCACTTACATGGCTAATTACTTTAGGAAGATTGTAGACCTTAAAATTCAACAAAAACATGCAAGCTCATAAACAAAGACATATACTGAGACTCGGATCTTCAAAACCATAAAATGGGTTCACTGATCTAATAATAGCCTAGTTCAATGGTTCTTAAAAATTGCAGCATATCAGATTCTCCAATGGAACTTTATTAAAAATAGAAATGTTTGAGCCCTACCTCAAATATGATGCATTTGAGAACCACTGACCTTCTTGTTTCCATCTTACAGAATCTGCCATGTTGTTTTAAATCACTGTCTGACTTTCTGCTCTTAACTTCAAGAATCTGAGAATTGACCAATTATCTCCAAGAGCTCTCTCTTTCACCTCTGAAATTAATAGCAGATCTGTACTGATGAGATTAACAAAATGGAAAAATCCCAGCATCCATCTGAAAGAAATCTAGTTATTCAAAGCAGATACTAAACTACCCAAGGAAGATTTTGGCTACAGTACTTTCAGAGAGATGAAGGCATTCATAATTTCTTTCAAGATTCCAGATGTAAGACATATATCGATTGACAAGTTAGGTTAAAAAGATTTGGCGGTCAGTGGAAATGTTTCCTTTGGCCTAGATTTTAAATCTGTTTCAAATAAAAATCTCCATTAAAAGATCAACAAGCAAACACCATGCCATTAGGACATCTTGAGTAGGTTAAAACAAGAGTGGGAATGAGAAGTTAACAAAAAGAAAATAAGAGAAAAAAGAAGGAAAGGAAAGAGGGAAGGGAAGAGGAGGGGAGGGGAGAGAAGAGAAGAGGAGGGGAGGGAAGGGAAGGGGAGGGGAGGGGAGGGAAGGGAAGGGAAGGGGAGGGGAGGGGAGGGAAGGGAAGGGGAGGGGAGGGGAGGGAAGGGGAGGGGAGGGGTGGGGAGGGGAGGGAAACAATTCTGACCCTCTGCAGTCCAGCAGGATGTTAACATTCAGGAAGTGTCTTGGCCTTTTTGCTTCTGAAAATTTCAGCCGTGACATCAATTGGGAAGTTACTCGTCCCAGCAAAAGAGAAGAGGAATACAGCCCTATGAACACTGATGGCTACTACAGTTTGGATATGTGTCCCCTCCAAATCTCATGTTATAATGCGATCCCCAATGTTGGAAGTGAGGCCTAGTGGGAGGTGTTTGGGTCATGGAGGCAGATCCCTCATGAAGGGCTTGGTGCTGTCCTCATGGTAATGAGTGGATGGGATCTTGTTCTGTTCGTTTACATGAGACCTGGTTGTTGAAAAGAGTCTGGCATTTCTCTTGCTCCCACTCTGGTCATGTGATATGCCTGCTCCTGCTTCACCTTCCACCATGATTGTAAGCTTCCTGAGGCCTCACCAGGAGTAGATGCCAACAATATGCTTCTTGTACAACCTGCAGAACTGTGAGCCAAAATAAACCTCTTTTCTTTATAAATTCTCCAGCCTCAAGTATTCCTTTATAGCAACGTGAAGCAGACTAATACACTGGCTCTACTCCAATTTTAGTCCATGCTGTAGAGTGGGGTTAATCCTAGCCTCTGGCTCCAGGGCAAGACATGTGACACAGGTCTGACTCATCAAAATACTCTTTCCTCCCAAACGCAGCGATTGGTTCAGGGATAAGCACATGACTCAAGCTGGATTGATCAGAGCCTTTCCTAACACTTTCACTAGAGCTCTCTGAGTCCGCCGCTCTTTCTGTTCAGAGAAGGAGGCACTCTCTTTTCATTAGGGTCACTAGCTGTGAGGATGTTTGTGACCAGAGATCTCATTGGCATTTTTCCCTTATGTAAGGGGAATTCTGCCTTAGAATAAAGCCAATATAGAAGAAAGCAGAGCCAGTGGAAGGAAAAAGACTCTCAATGGCATCAATTGAATCCCTTGATCTAACTTCAACTTCTTGATTTCTTGAGCCCAGAGATTCTTTTGGGTTTGAGCCAGATTGAATTATGTTTATGCTTATATTGAGAAATGATCGACCAAGGGATAGCTATACAGCCAGCTGAATCAGTAATGGAGTGCTCAGGTTAGAGAACAGAGTTACTGCATTATGCAAATTGACAGATATGCTGTTCTTGGGATAATGAAGAAAGCAAACCATGAGCATTTTGCAGAACACAATGGAAAGAAGGAGAACCACTGTAGAAACAAATTAAACTGAGCTATGTCATAGGCACAGACTAAAACAAATACACAAACAGTCATAAGTATGCTGATAGCAGAAAGCAACCCAATCCATGGAACAGGAAGACATGGGCACACACAAGATCAGCAGATCTAGGCATCAATTGCAGAATGGAACAAAAAGAGTTTTCTTGGCTCTCCCTGGCTAAGAATCTTCTGTGGTGCTTTCAAGAGGAGATGGAGATTCTCATAAGAACTAGCTGGTTGTGCAAAACTGTTTGTCAAAAACATGAATGCTTGGCCAGGCATGGTGGTTCATGTCTATAATCCCAACACTCTGGGAGACTGAGGCAGGTGTATCACTTGAGACCAGGAGTTGGAGACCAGCCTGGCCAACATGGAGATACCCCAACTCTACTAAAAATACAAAAATTAGCTGGGCGTCATGGTGCACACCTGTAGTTCCAGCTACTCAGGAGACTGAGGTAGTAGAATCGCTCAAACCCAGGAGGCAGAGGCTTCAGTGAGTGAAGATCGTGCCACTGCACTCCACCCTGGGTGACAGAGAGAGACTCTGTCTCAAAAAAAAAAAAAAAGAAAGTAATGCTTAAATCTTCTCTTTGGTAAATTTCAAGGAGTTTTCATTTCAGAGCATATTGGCTTAGTTATTATCTACAAATCCAGTTTAGTTTTATAAAGTTTGAATTTAAAATCCTCCTCTGGACACTTTCCTGTATGGCAACCTAGTGATTCAAAAGAGATACAACAGAGATTCTAGAACCCAGACTGAGTAGAAGTGTCACTTTAGGCAACTTATTTCTGATTGTATGCTTGTTCTTCACGGAGGCAGTTCCCAAATGCTCATCTGAGGACCTGCTACACCAGAATCACTCCTGTCTTATATAAAAATATAGATTCCAGGGCCTCACTCCAAATCTTCTGGATCAGAATCTAGGATGGGGGACCAATACTCTATGTTTTTAAGATGTTCCCCAGAATATTCTAACGTGCAGCCATAGTCGAAAACTGATGGTTGGAATATATGGTCTAATGGGCTTGAAAGGGAAGGAAAAGGAAGAATGGGTGTTTATTCCTGAATTTTTCACAGCAAAACTCGAAGATTTCCAAAAGTCTAATTCAGCAAAAAAATGATATTTCAAAGGAGAAAACATAAAAATGTGATGAATACGCTTGTTCAGTCAACGGCATCTAATGTGCCAATTGGCCTATGATCAAAATATCCCTCTTCCCACATATTCCCAACACATTAAAAATACAGGTAAAAAAAGAAATGTCTTAAAATTCACACCTACCTTCTGAGATGAGCAATCCATGTCACTCATAGTGTCCACCCTAATTGTAGCTGTTTTTTAAAGAATGAATAAAGAGCTCTCAGCTTCTCCAGGGCTGTGCCTCTCCCATCCAGTTGCTCTGAAATTCACACTTCCTTATAGCATAATGGGGATGACACCAACAATGGAACTTTCCAGATGTTCTGAAAGCTCTGTTCATGTGACTGCCTCTCTGAGGTCATAGACTTTGAAAGCCCACCTGAGGAGTTCCCTTGTAGAAGAGGAGAGAAAGGGAAGCTAGAGATAAGGGCACAGCACTGGATTTCTGCTGGGCTTTTAGCTCTGGTTCTTACTTCTCCAGCAGTGGCCACACTTCCTTTCCCTTGAGTGGCTTCTCTCTTGGAAATTTTCCAGAAACACATTGAGTTCATTGAAGAGGAAAGACTGAAGGAGAGTTACATATTAATACAGAGAAGAGAGAGGACTCACCCCTCCAAACAACACCCTAGCAGCCTGTACTGTTCTCCCTCCTCCTTCCTGGGCTCTAACACTGGCAGTGATTGTAAGCAGACTCTAGGCACAGTAACCAAGTCTCGGCGTCTGTTGCTAAGGGAAGGAGGGGCCTCTGCAGTGCCTACATACAAGACTGGGCATGATCTAGCTCTATGAACTGGTGTCTCCCTTTGCTGGAGGCTCAGGTGGGCAGCAGGAAGTGTTGGTGATGGAAGGGAAGATGGGAGGATGTTTAGCAATGTTCCAGGAGTAGCAGAGGCAGCAACAATAAAAGACCTTTGGAGAAGTCTAAAAGCACAGAGTATGGTGGTTAAGTTCTTGGGATCTATAGCTGGACAGATCAGACTTCAGATCCTACTCTCATTAATTAGCTGTGTGGCTTGGGCAAGTTGCTTAATCTCTCCAAGTGCCCTTTCTGTCTGTAAAATGGCAATAACGTGAGTCCCTACTTCACAAGGTTGCTTTGGAGGGTTAACAGGATGACGTGTACAGAGTGATTTGCATATAGTAGAAGGATAACCAATTTATTCCAGTTTGCCTGGGATTTTTCCAATTTTTCCCCATTTTAAAACTAAGTCCTGCATCCTGGAGGCATCTCAGTGCTGAGCAAACTTGGATAGTCACCCAACAGCAGATGCTCTATAAATGTCGCAGCTAACATCAATATTACAATAAACACAGAAATACATGTGCACATACTCATAAGTAACAATATTAGCTACCACCCAAAAATTCAAAGCACATGTTCCATGGTCGCTGTGATGTTCTCTCAAAATCAAGTTGGATTTAATCAGTTTTTTATGCTTGCATATCTGTTTTATTTTTCATTCAATTTTCCCCCAAAACACCATGATATTCTCATTTTAAGGATAAGGAATCAAAACTGACAGATATGGGCTGGGCATGGTGGCTCACGTCTGTAATACCAGCATTTTGGGAGGCTGAAGTGGGTGGATCACTTGAGGTCAGGAGTTCGAGACCAGCCTGACCAACATGATGAAACCACATCTCCACTAAAAGTAAAAAATTAGCAGAGTGTGGTGGCAGGTGCCTGCAATCCCAGCTACTTGAGAGGCTGAGGCAGAAGAATCACTTGAACCTGGGAGGGAGGTTGCAGTGAGCTGAGATCATGCCACTGCACTCCAGTCTGGGCAGCAAGAGCAAAACTCCATCTCAAAATTAAAACAAAAACAAAACTGAGAAATATGTAACTTTCCTAAGTCAACTTGACTCATAAGTAGCATTGATATAACGGAAATCCATCCTGATAACTCCAAGTTCATTGCTCTGTCCAGAACATAAACATTTCTGAGATCCTATGAAGAGCATTGCATAGCACCAAGTACTTCCATTTTCCTTCTTTTCCCACTCCTTCCTCAAAGTTGGGCTTTCCATCCTTTCAGAATAACCCTGATCTTCTCCATTTCTTATATTGTGCTCTTTATCATAAAGTATATATATATGATTTCAAATAGCCTTTGAATAAATGAGACAGTGGGAGGGCTGGAGACTCTGGTTTAGAGAGAAATAGGGAGATGACCAGAGCTCCTATACTGGGTGTGAAATCTCATGTCCAACCAAAAACAACAACTGTAATCCAATAAAGTGAAAAATTAGAATACGGCTGGGCGAGGTGGCTAATGCCTGTAATTCCAGCATTTTGGGAGGCCAAGGCGGGTAGATCACCGGAGGTCAGGAGTTTGAAACCAACCTGGCCAACATGGCGAAACCCTGTCTCTACTAAAAATACAAAAAATTAGCCGGATGTGGTGGTGGGCACCTGTAATCCCAGCTTCTTGGGATGCTGAGGCAGGGGAATTGCATGAAAACAGGAGGTAGAGGTTGCAGTGAGCCGAGATCACACCATTGCACTCCAGACTGAGTGACACAGCGAGACGCTGTCTCAAAAAAAAAAAAAAAAAAAAAAAAACAAAATTAGAATGGGTATAATGTGGAGCTAATGGACCCTACAGCCTGTGTGTGAGTAGGAGGCATGCCGCTGTCCGAAATTTAGTGTTCTTTAAGTCTACTTATGTTCAAAACTATCAAAACAATAATAATGGTTTCCACCTATTGAGCATATACTACCTTCAGAGACTGCTGGTAAGCACTTAATAGACATCATGTCTTTGAATCTTCTCAACAACCTAGACTACTAGTATTATCACAAGTTTTATGATTGAGGAAACTGATACACTAAACTAACCTGCCCATAGTCACACAGCTAGGTCAGCAGGGAAGTTTGAACCTGATTATGAAAACTGTTCCATGGCTTCAACCAAATACCTACATGTAATCTGAGGAAAGATGAAAAATAAATAAAATATCTGCCAAAGAGAATGAAAGTACCTTCCCCCAGGCCACCTCACCTGTATCAGAATTGTTTGTTGTCTGACAACTTTCTGTTGGATAATTCTTAAGAAAGGATATAGGCTTCAAGTTTCCTCTCCTCCTTCTCCTCCTCCTCCTCCTCCTCCTCCTCCTCCCCCTCCCCCTCCCCCCCTTCTTCCTTCATCTACTCCTCCTCCTCCTTTTGAGATGGGAGTCTCACTCTGTTGCCTAGGCTGGAGTGCAGTGGTGCAATCTTGGCTCACTGCAACCTCTGCCTCCTGGGTTCAAGTTATTCTCTTGCCTCAGCCTCCCCAGTAGCTGGGATTATAGGCGTGCACCAACACACCCAGCTTATTTTTGTATTTTTAGTAAAGATAGGGTTTCACCAAGTTGGCCAGACTGGTCTCGAACCCTGACCTCAAGTGATCTACCGGCCTTAGCCTCCCACAGTGCTGGGATTACAGGCGTGAGCCACTGCACCCCACCTCCTTTCTCAATCTATTCAACTCCAAGTGCATAGGGCTGCCAGACAAAACACAAGGTGCCCAGTTAATCAGAATTTCAGTTAAGCAATTTTTCAGGTAAAAGAATGTTTTAGTATAAGCACGTCCAATACATGGGCTGTACATGTACTAAAAAGTTACCCGTTATTTACCTGAAATTCAGATTTGAGTGTCCTGTGTTTTTATTTGCCAAATTTGCCAACATGGGGAGGAGAGGTCATCGAGGTTCCAAGTCCCCAAGATGGTCTGGTTCCAGTGAAGGCCCCCTTCGGTGTTGCAGCTGCCAACTTCTCATTGTATCCTCACATGGTGGAAAGAAGGTAAGAGAGCTCTTTGGGATCTATTTTATTTTATTTTATTTCATTTCATTTCATTTTAATGAGCCAGGGTCTCGCTTTGTTGCCCAGGCTGGAGTGCAGGGGCGTGATCTCAGCTCACTGTAGCCTCAAATGCCCAGACTCAAAAAAATCCTCCTGCCTCAGCCTCCCAAGTAGCTGGAACTATAGGCATGTGCTACTATGCCTGGCTATCTTTTGTGTTTTTAGTTGAGATGAGGGTTCACCATGTTGCCCAGGCTGGTCTCGAACTTCTGAACTCAAGCAATTCACCCACTTCGGCCTCTCAAAGTGCTGGGATTTTTGTGCATTGCTTATTCAGAGGCTGGTGTCCCTGGCATCTCTTTCCTGAGGCCTAAAATAGTTGTTTAAGCAGAGCAAGAGTTTCAATTCTTAGGGGCTACTATAGCAAAGTACCAAAGTCTGGGCAGCTTATAAACAATAGACATTTATTTCTCACTTCTCTGAAGGCTGGAAGTTCACAGTCAGGGTGCCAGCGTGGTCTGGTTCCAGTGAAGGCTTCCTTCCATGTTGCAGGCTGCCAACTTCTCATTATATCCTCACATGGTGGAAAGAGGGTAAGAGAGCTCTTTGGAATCTATTTTATTGTAATGAGCCAGGGTCTCGCTTTGTTGCCCAGGCTGGAGTGCAGTGGCATGATCTCAGCTCACTGCAGCCTCAGCTACCTGGGCTCAAGAGATCCTCCTGCCTCAGCCTCCCAAGTAGCTGAGACTACAGGCATCTGCCACTATGCCCAGCTAACTTTTGTATTTTTAGTAGAGATTGGTTTCACCATGTTGCCAGGGTGGTCTCGAACTCCTGGACTCAAGCAATCCACCCACCTCAGCCTCCCAAAGTGCTGGGATTATAGGTGTGAGCCACTGCACCCAGCCAACTGGGATCTCTTTTATAAGGGCACTAATCCCATTTAGGAGGGCTTCCCCTTCATGACCTAATCACCTCCCAAAGGCCTCATGCCTAATCCCATCACATTGGGGGTTAGGATTTCAACAACTGGATTTTAGAGGAACAAACATTCAGTCCATTGCAGCAAATAACTGGGAAGACACAGGAGAGGCTACACGTGGATTCATTTTACCCAACCATTGCACGTTCCTTGAGAGCCAAGTCCTGATGCTATGGAGAGAGTCTAGGATCCCAAGGAACACATGATGTGGTGGAGGAAGCAGCGACCACACAAGGAAAACCAAAACCCTGCTGGCCCAGCAAAAATGCCAGAAGTGGGAGGAATTTGAAGATTCACACAGACGCCCCTAGATGGCACCCTTAAACAGAAATCCCAGTGGAAACCCCAATTCCGATTTCCAACATTCATCTAGGGAAAACACACACACACACACACACACACAACTATCTTTTCCTAGGTGAGGAACCCATCATTTTGCAGCTGAACAAAGTGCATGAAGCCAAACATGATAGACTGAAACTTAAGAATTTAAGGACTCTTGTCTGTCCTATACCCACCATTAGCTCTTCTTTTTTGCTGTTGTGGAAGAATTACAGCAGGATTCTTTGATTTATCATCATCATCAACCATCATCCCAAGCTTAATTCCCTATCCATTAGCCTGATTATTTCCAGAAATAATTCCAGCAAATATTTTTGAGCCCCTACTTTAGGTCCTAAGTTCTTGACAGTTACTATTGCACCAGTCTTCACTACCACCCTGTGACTGCTTCTCTCTCTCTCCCTTTCTTTTTTTTTTTTTTTTTGAAGCAGAGTCTCACTCTGTCACCCAGGCTGGAGTGCAGTGGCATGATCTCAGTTCACTGCAACCTCCACTTCCCGGGTTCAAGTGATTTTTCTGCCTCAGTCTCCTGAGTAGCTGGGATTACGAGTGGGTGGCACCATGCCCAGCTAGTTTTTGTATTTGTAGTAGAGACAGAGTTTCACCATGTTGGACAGGCTGGTGTGGATCTCCTGGCCTCAAGTGATCTACCCACTTCAACCTCCCAAAGTGCTGGGATCATAGGCATGAGCCACTATGCCCTGTCCGCTTTTCTTTATCTAAAGACTTATTCTCCAGGTTGCTATGGCCACAGGCACAGAGGAGAGGTCAGACAACACAGGTCCCTGTCTGGAAAGTCGCTGAGAACTGTGCAACAGCAGACCAATGGTTGGGCTTATCCTTCTCCCTAATTTATGGTTGAAGCCATGGTTCAGAGAGGTTACTGGGTCACACAGTAAGTTACCAGTGGTTCTCAACTCGGGATGATGGGGCTTCCCAGGGGATATTTGACAATATTTTGAGACATAACTGGAGGTGGGGGGTTCTTGTAACTGGTAGCTAATGGGTAGAGGCCAGGATGTTGCTAAACATTCTACAATGCGCGGCTCAGAAACAGAATTATCCCGCCCCAAAGGTCAATAGCCTACTATTGAGAAAACTTGCTTTAAGATTTGGGGCCAGGTGAAACACGGGTTCCTGCTCTAACTTGGAGCCTTACAAACTGAGGAATTTAGGTGGATTTATCTTGTCTCTCTCAGCCTGGACTTTTTCATCTGTAAAATGGAGATACTAATCTAATCCATCTGGAATGATCTCACTGGCTTATAGCATTTGCATTTGAGGAGTCATGGTTAAAAACTCCCAGCCAGGGGCCGGAGCCGTGGCTCACGCCTGTAATCCCAACACTTTGGGAGGCCGACGCGGGTGGATCACAAGGTCAGGAGTACGAGACCAGCCTGGCCAATATGGTGAAACCCCATCTCTACCAAAAATACAAAAAATTTAGCTGGGCGTGGTGGGGCACGCCTGTGATCCCAGCTACTTGGGAGGCTGAGGCAGGAGAATTGCTTGAATCCGGGAAGCGGAGGTTGCAGTGAGCCTGGATGGCGCTACTGCACTCCACCCTGGGTGACAGAGCGAGCCTCCGACTCAAAACAAAAACAAACAAAAAAACTTCCAGCCAGGGTGGTACTTCATCACGTGTGTGTCTTGAGCTCCAGAGGCGCTCCAGAGCAGCTGGTTTTGGGTATACAGGAGGGGAAAACCTGAGACCCTTCGAAAACTCACTCTCGGCGGCCAGTCTGCCTGTCCTGAAGGTGGTCTGAGCTTTCTTCAAGCCTGGAGTGTGGGAAGGGACACTGTCAGCTTCAGTTTCCTCATCTGTCAACCTCTCCCGACTTGCCCCAGGGACTGCGAAAGCCAGTGTGTGGAGCGCGCTTTGCATAGGCCTGCGCGCGGGGCTTTGCGCGCCTTTACCGGGTCCTTCCGGCCGCGGGCGGGGCGAGCCCAGAGGAGCAGAGCCGAGGGGCGGTGCCCGGGCCGGGGGGCGGAGGCAGGCGGCTGTGGCTCCTTCCCCGGACGCTCTTTCCTTCCTCCTCTTGCTCCTCCCCCCGCCTCTCTCCGCTCCCCCTGCAAACGTGGTGGGGGCTGCTTGGCCGCCAGGAGCAGGTGAGAGCTGGGAGCTTGGGAGTGGGGGTTCTGGGGCCCCGGCTGGCTAGACCCCCCTCGCCGGGCCGGGACAGCGGAGGAGCGCGGGAGCGACGGCGTGAGCGCGCGATTGGGGTCTCACGCCCGTAACCCTCTGTCCCGGGGTTAGTGTAAGGGCCTTCTCCTGCCTGTGAGTCACTGGGACCGGGCTGGGAGGGCACGAGGAGACAAGATTACTCCCCACCCCTAAATACACACTCACCCCGCCACCCCTGAACACACACACACACTACCACTAGATGAGATTAACTGGTAGCTAGCACCACCACACCCCGAGACTGTGCCCCTTCCTGGGGAACCTGGCAGGGAAGACGTCGAGGCAAACCTCCTTAGGATTGTTGAAAACAGGCGCCCTCCTCACCACTCAGCCCCTCTTCTCCACCGAGGTCTTCTTCCCGGTCACTGCAGAGAGGAGATCTGCAAGTATCAAAGGAGGCTTCTCCCCCAAATTAATAACAAAGTACTCCCCTTTGAGTTCCCATTACTCAGCCTCTGTGCCTTCTGGGGCGCGGACCCCCTCTCCACCTGCATGTCACTTCCTTCCTGCTCTCCTGGGGTCTCTCTGACTTTTGAAGGCTGAAAGGCTAGGTTCAAATGGCAAGGGGGCGGCCAGGTAAGCTTGAGGCACCCTGCAGCTCCCATCCCCCAACCGGAGATGTGATCCCCTCCTCCCAGCTGGAACGTTCGAGATAGCCGTTTGCCCCTGGAGGTGCGACGGTGGGAGAGCTAAGAGATTTATTTGGAGCCTTGGAAGGAGAGAGGGTTGGCTGGTGTTGGCCTGGCCTAGTCCCCGAGGCGTGGAGAGGGCGGGGCACCTCTTGGCCACGCCGAGTCCACGCTTTCCCTTCTCGGGAGATAGCTCCGTGCCTGGGGAGGCTCCTCCGAGGAGTGAGTAACCAGGGGGTCTGGGAATTGGTGGCCAGGAGACGCATTTGAAGGCTGTGACCGATGGCATTCTCCCCACTCATCCCCCGTCAGACTCCCCAGACCTGTCTGGGTGGCACTTGAGGTTCCCAGGCCCAAGGAGAATTGGGCCTGTAAGGGGAATTGGGCTTGTTTCTGGTTGCTGCGGAGATGAGATTAGGGGAACTAAGTGCTGGGAACATCCCAAGTTCAAGATGTACGCAGCCGCTTCAAAGACAGAATGTGAGGTGGGGGGATTAGTCCCCTCCTCAACCTCTCCCTCCAAAGGGTTTCTTGTTTTACAAAAGGGAAGTAGCAGAGGATGTCTAGCTGGGATGATTAAAATGTGTTTTAATTTGCATACTAGGCTCTATACATCTTAGTAGTAGATAAAATTACCCCCTGGGCCGGGAGCGGTGGCTCACGCCTGTAATCCTAGCACTTTGGGAGGCGGCTTGTGAGGTCTAGAGATTAAGACCATCCTGGCCAACATAGTGAAACCCGTCTCCACTAAAATACAAAAATCAGCTGGGCGTGGTGGCCGTACCTGCAGTCCTAGCTACTCGGGAGGCTGAGGGAGGAGAATCTCTTGAACCCGGGAGGCAGAGGTTGCAGTGAGCTGAGATCGCGCCACTGCACTCCAACCTGGCAACAGAGCGAGACTGCGTCTCAAAAGAAAAAAAAAATTACCCCCTGTAACTAATGCAGTTAGCATGTGGGATATTCAATATGATAAATGTGAAGATCTCTCACTCAATTTTGGCCATGGGGACAGAATCTTTTAGACATTTGTACTGTAGGTCAGGAGGTCAGTTTATAGGGAGAAATAGAAAAGATATCTCTGTGTCCAGCCAGTTCTGGGAAATATAAAATTAGATTAATTTTTTTTATATTTGAAAACTCAACGAGGGTTAAAAATATATATCTAATTTAACCAATTGCCTTTATTAAAAATAAGTAAAAATTGTGTGAGATTGGGACAGCTCTGGAAATTCCAGGCAATTTAGTCAGAGTATAATTATTGTGGTGAGGTCTGGCCGGGAGACGCAGTTCTCCTTAGCAAGAACAGACTTACCCACAAGTAAATAAACTGATGATGTCTGGAAGGATAGAATTGGGAGCCAACCTGTGCAGTAATAAAGAAGACAACAAGGCTGCTGTTGTACAAGAAAACTTTCTAGGGAAAATAAAAGGCAATGAGATTTGAAACCGTATATTCAGCTTTCTTACTTTATATTTTCAGCATTTTGTCAAGCTAAAAAATAAACATAAGCTCTCAAAGATAATACTGTTAACATTTTGTCATTTAAAAAAAAAGTATCATAAACATCTTTTCACATCAACTAAACAGTCACACTATCATTTTAATGACTGAGATTTTCATTATTTAACCCATTTTCTCTTAATGGGAATACAGTTAGCTTCTTTCCAATGTTTTGTTAGTCATTATATGTTATAAAGAGGGATGTGGTGCACAGCCTTTTGGTACATTTTGAGATACCTGTTTGATTATTTCCATCATGTTCCTGGAAGATAAATTCCTGGATTGAAGTGTGTGCAATCTGAAATTGTTGTGAATATTGCCAGGTTACCCTCAATCTGCATGCCTGCCATCAAGGCATGAGGATAGTAGAAGATCTCATTGAATCAGTTTGATGAAGGCCACTAACAACTTTTGTTTCCTCTGGTAACAGCAAGAGACAGGGCGACCTGAGAGACTGGACCAGCGCTGCACTGCGTAATTTACTGGTAGGAAAAATAATCCCCAAAGAGATTGAAGTGAGCTTCAGGATGGCAAAAGAGGAGCCCCGGAGTATCTCAAGGGACTTGCAGGAGCTGCAGAGGAAGCTATCTTTGCTGATGGAGTTCTTCCAGAATAACCCAAAGGTCAGTTTCCAGTCACTACGTATAATGGAAAATCCCGATTTAACACTAGCGTAAACAAGATAGAAAGTTATTTCTTTCTCCAGTAGAAGAAATTTGGAGGTAAGTCAGGAATCTTTCTAGCTTACCACCCTGCCATGTCTATGCTGTGACCTTCAAACTCATTGCCTGAGATGACTGCAAGAGCATCAGCCATTGTATCCATGTTGCAGGCAACAGGATTTGAGGAGAGGGGGAAAAGTGATGTGCAAGCAACCTCCAATTTAAGGAGACTTCCTGGGAGTCACACACAGTACTTCCAATTACATCTCTTAAGCCAAAAATGAGTCATTTGCCACTAATGACAAATGCAATTGTTTAGCTGGATAAAGAAGTCTGTGCCACAGATATCATCCTTTTTTTTGTTTTGTTTTGTTGTGATTTTTACCCTACCTACCCTAAAAATGAGAGAGGAAAGCCTACTTCAAGATACGAGTTCTGTGTTCCACCAGGAATCCAGGTCCAATAGAAATGTAATGTGAGCCACATATATAATTTAAAATTTTCTAGTAGCCACATTTAAGAAGTAAAAAGGAATAGGTACAATTAATTTTGGCCAGGCACGGTGGCTCACACCTGTGAGCCCAACACTTTGGGAGGCCTAGGCGGGCAGATCACTTGAGGTCCGGAGTTCGAGACTAGTCTGGCCAACATGGTAAAACCCCGTCTCTACTAAAAATACAAAAATTAGCAGGCATGGTGGTGAGCGCCTGTAGTCCCAGCAACTCAAGAGGCTGAGATGGGAGAATCACCTGAACCTGGGATGCGAGGGTTGCAGTGAGCCAAGATTGTGCCACTGCACTCCAGCCTGGGTGACAGAGCTAGTGAGACTCTGTCTCCAAAAATAATAATAATAATAATAATAATTTCAATAATGTATTTTATTTAACCTAATATATACAAAATATTATTTCAACATATAATCATTTATACAAATTATTAATGAAGAAAGGTTCTTGAGACATTTTACCTTCTTTTTTATACTTCATCTTTGAAACCCAGTGCGTATTTCACACTTCTGGCACATTTCAATTTGAGTTAGCCACTTTTTAGGTATTCAGTAGCCACTCAGTGGCAATGGGACTTCCGACAGTATATTGTTTTCTTGCATATTTACCCTTACTGCGTTCTTCTATATGTCTTTCAGCATTTTGTCAGGGAAAAGAAAAGCTTTCAGAGCTAATCCTGTTAACATTTTGTATGTCATTCTATACCTTTTTTCTCTGCGATAGACCTATATTTACACATATATATATATAACAAAATGAACTGTTTTGTGACGTATTTTTGTTTTTTGTATTGGATAGCACAGCTCCACCAGGATCTACTTGAAGAGATATTTCTTTGCAGTCTACAACAATAAATTCTGGACTTGCTCCAGAATTTATCTGGCACTCTTTGTGGATTTACCAAGCTATTTTTAAATTGGACAAGCAGCTTTCTTGCCAGCTGGCGGAGACTCTTGTTATTAAAAGTTAGCTCAGTAAGAAGGGTCCTCCTGCCTGTTCCACATTTACAGCTGATTCACATTAACCATGGTAGTTACATACTCCAAAGTCACTGCACACACTGATTAGCACAAACCAAACCATCACTCCTAGGGGAAATACAGGATTCAGTTACTGTGAGACTCTGTTCACAACATTTTTGTCAACTGATTAGTACATAACCTTGTTTTATGTATATTTCTGTTTAAAGCCACTTTAACATATATTGTTGATCATTAACATTGGACTCAGGGCCACAACTGTACTGTGACTCATGTCTTAAAGCTAATCACACACATGTAATTTCTTCATAAGGCACATCACAGCCTTCTCATGCTTAGAAACGCTAGAGAACACTTCAGCACTATACTTGGTGACCATTTTCTTTTCTTTTTTTCTGGAGAGTCAGAGTTTCACTCTTGTTGCCCAGGCTGGAGTGCAATGGCAGGATCTTGGCTCACTGCAACCTCTGCCTCCTGGGTTCAAGGGATTGTCCTGCCTCAGCCTCCCAAGTAGCTGAGATTACAGGCATGCACCTCCACGCCTGGCTAATTTTTGTATTTTTAGTAGAGACGGGGTTTCACCATGTTGGCCAGGCTAGTCTCGAACTCCTGACGTCAAGTGATCTGCCTGCCTCAGCCCCCCAATTTATTTGTATGTTTGTTTTATATTGTACCCTCCTGTGTTTCCATATTGAAACATAGGTCTTCAGAACAATGACTTTGACTGATAATATATCAGCAAATAAATCAGATCCATATACCATAATTTACATACTCATCCCCTTGTCTCTGGGAAATTTAGAAGATTTCTTTTCCCACAGCTAATTTTTACCCTTTCTCCTGGTATTAGTAACCCCTTCGAACTCCAGGTAAGAATATTATGGGCTTTTTCAGATGGAGTGTGTGAAACAGCTCCAGCCTCTCTTTCAGGAAGCCTCTGGAATGCATGATCATTGCATTTGTCTTTTAGACTGATAAAGACAATCTGCTCAAAAGAGTTTAAGCAAAAAGCAAATCAATAGGCAGGACCTGCTGAGACTTTTGGGGAATGTAAGGGGATCTGAGAAACCCAGGGCAGGAAGTGAAGCCGGGCTGAGTCTCCGAAGGAATTAGAACCGGGGTCTGGCAGGTCACTGGGGTCAGAGGTAACTCCCAGTGCCCTCTCTTGGTCTGTGCAGCTTCTCTTCTTAGCCTGTTTTTTGTTGTTGTTGTTGTTTTGTTTTTTTTTTTTGAGATGGAGTCTCTCTCTGTTGCCCAGGCTGGAGTGCAATGGCATGATCTCGGCTCACTGCAACCTCTGCCTCCCAGGCTCAAGTGATTCTCCTGCCTCAGCCTCCTGAGTAGCTGGGATTACAGGTGCAAGCCACCACATCTGGATAATTTTTACATTTTTTTTAGTAGAGACGGGGTTTCACCATGTTGGCCAAGATGGTCTCAAACTCCTGACCTCATAATCCACCCACTTCAGCCTCCCAAAGTGCTGGGATTACAGGTGTGAGCCACCTCACCCAGCTCTTTTTAGCGTTTTCTTATATATCTTCTTCACTCTCCTCTCCCTGCAGCCTGGCTTCCTTGGCTTTTCCATTCATGTAGGCAAATGTGGCTGGCCAGGCCATGTTAATTAACATTAATTCTGTACCTCTCCCAACTGAAGCCCTCCAGGGAGACTGGCCTGGGTGTCTCAGTGCCTGATTCCTAGGAGCAAGAATCTGGTTGCCCCAGTCACCTATGGTCAAGGAGGTGGCAGCTGGGCCAGGGTATTTCCTTTCATTGCCATAAACATGGCTTTGGGGGCCCACCCCTGCCATGGGAATGGGTCACCTCCAGGAAAGAGGAAGAGATATGGAAGGTGGCCTGAGCAGATTACCTCTGATGGCATCTCCTTATGTGGATGATCCCTGACAAAATAGCTGTTCCCATGCTGGAGGCTTCTTGCCACAAAGGGAGTGTTTTCAAACAACCACCTGGGCACTTGTGTGCTAACCCCTGAATTGCATGCCAGTGGGAACCCGGGGGCATAATCTGGGAGAAACCATCACAGAGCACCTATGACCTGTCATCACCAGTGGTTTTATTTATTTATTATTTTTGAAATGGAGTTTCGCTCTGTCGCCCAGGCTGGAGTGCAGTGGCGCTATCTTGGCTCACTGCAACCTCCACCTCTCAGGTTCAAGCAATTCTGCCTCAGCCTCCCAAGTAGCTGGGATTGCAGATGTCTGCCACTACGCCCAGCTAATTCTTAAAATATTTTTAGTAGAAACGGCGTTTGACCATGTTGGCCAGGCTGGTCTCCAACTCCTGACCTCTGGCAATCCACCCACCTCGGCCTCCCAAAATGCTGGGATTATAGGCTTGAGTCACCATGCCTGGCCACTAGTGGTTTTTAATGGTCCTCGCCCTTTGCCCTTCTCCTGGTAGCGAGAGATAATGAATCGCTGATTGGTTTTTGCATTCTGACGCCAGGGAATTTGCCTGGCTCCTGAATCATCCCAGGTGGAGCCTTCATGTCCTGAAATACTGTCCACATTGTCCCTACTTTACAACCCAACTGCTTGTGTCTGACCTTGGGCAAGTCACTTAGGCTCACTGAATTTCCATCTCCTTTTAAAAAATTCTTTATTTTTATTGAGACAGAGTCTCCCTCTGTCTTCCAGGCTGGAGTACAGTGTTGTGATAATGGCTCACTGTAGCCTCGAACTCCCGGGCTCAAGCAACCCTCCAGCCTCAGCTTACTGAGTAGCTGGGACTACAGGTGCACACCAGCATGCTCAGCTAATATTTTATTTTTTGGAGAGACAGGGGTCTCACTGTGTTGCTCAGGCTGATCTCAAACTCTGGGACTCAAGCAGTCCTCCTGCCTTGGCCTCCCAAAGTGCTGGGATTACAGACGTGAGCCACCATGCCCAACTGCCATCTCCTCTTTTCTAAAATGAGCAATGCCAGGCTCAGAGGTTAGTTATGAGGATTATCCGAGATGCTGTTTGAGGGTTTAGCACAGAGTCTGGCACGTAATGTTGTCAGTCTGTCTCAGCCTGGCCTTCCTGGGCTCTGCAGCGCTGCACTGTGCCTGTAAAGTCTAGATTGAATAACCTGTGTCTGTCTCCAGGCTGGTGATGGAAAATCACAGTGCAGGTTACTGAATCATAACCTCTCCCACTTTCCATCTTTCCATTGCATCCCCCTCTGTTGCCATGAGAATGAAACTTTAATTGCTACGTTCTACCCCCCTGGGTTTAAATAGTGTTAGGTCGTTCTTTTTTACTTACCTTGTAGCATTGTAGGAAGAAATGGAAATAACACAGGAGGTGCTTAATGCAGTGCCTGGCACCTGAGTGTTTAATGAATGTTCTCTGTTATCATTAAGTGTGGCTGAACCGCATCCTCCCCTCCTAGGACAGACTGGCTGGAGCTCAGCTGTACTTCCTGGGAGAAGACAATTGCTGGGTTTAATCGTCTGAATCTTGGTCTTTTTGCATATGTGAATGGCTTTCTATTTGTTTGATTATAGAACCCAGACTCAGAAAAGGCTAAGAATGGCCGGGTGCAGTGGCTCACGCCTGTAATCCTAGCACTTCGGGAGGCCGAGGTGGGTAGATCACTTGAGGTCAGGAGTTTAAGACCAGCCTGGTCAACATGGTAAAACCAGTGTCTACTAAAAAAATATAAAAATTAGCTGGAAACTACTTGAACCTGGGAGGTGGAGGTTGCAGTGAGCTTAGATCATGCCATTGCACTCCAGCCTGGGCAACAGAGCCAGACTGTATCTCAAAAAAAAGAGAAAAAGAAAAAAGAAAAAGGCTAAGAAAAAAGTGGATTCCTCAAGGACTGAAGTAAAACAGACTTGCCTATTTCTCTTTATATCCCTGTGCCAAACTGTCCCTAAGGCCTGTGTATTCTTTTTTTTGTCATTCCCCTTTTATACTCATCTCCCCGTCCTCTTCCCTCTCTGCCATCAGCCAGGACTTGACCATCAGTATATCTTGCCTGGTCTCCTGCACATCTTTCTCCCTGCCTCTTGCACACAGGTTCATATTTCTTAAATCATTCCTTTAATCATATCATAGTTCTGCTCAAATGCCAGCAGTTTGTTCCCTGTTTTTTTCCCAGAAGAATTTTAAATGAGTGCTGTCTAGCAGAAATATTATGTGAGCCACATATATAATTTTATGCTCAGTTAATTTTTAATGGTTTTAATAGCTACATTAAAAAACATAAAAGGAAACAAATGAGATTAATTTTATTTATTTACTTATTTATTTAGAAATGGAGTCTCACTCTGTCAACTAGGCTGGAGTGCAGTGGCACAATCTCGGCTCACTGCAACCTCTTCCTCCCGGGTTCAAGCAATTCTCCTGCCTCAGCCTCCCGAGTAGCTGGGACTAGAGGTGCCCGCCACCATTCCTGCCTTTTTTTTTTTTTTTTTTTTTTTTTTTTGTATTTTTAGTAGAGAAGGGGTTTCACTATGTTGGCCAGGCTGGTCTCAAATGCTTGACCTTGTGATCCACCCACCTCAGCCTCCCAAAGTGCTGGGATTACAGGCATAAGCACCGTGAGCGGCCTCTATTCAGATTTTATAAAACTTAGAATTCAGCAAAATAGAGTCACATACTCAACCTATCTGAAACATACTTAAAATTTTTCCAACAACTGAATCAAGTCTCAGCTTTAAATTTTAAATTAAATTAAAGGTCGGGTGCAGTGGCTCATGCCTGTAATCCCAGTACTTTGGGAGGCCGAGGTGGGTGGATCACAAGGTCAAGAGATCGAGACCATCCTGGCCAACATGGTGAAACCCTGTCTCTACTAAAAATTAGCTGGTCATGGTGGCACGCGCCTGTAGTCCCAGCTTCTTGGGAGGCTGAGTCAGGAAACTCACTTGAACCTGGGAGGCAGCGGTTGCAGTGAGCCAGGATCACGCCACTGCATTCCAGCCTGGGTGACAGAGCAAGACTCCATCTTAAAAAATTAATTAATTAATTAATTAATTAAATTGGAAATACATGCTATCAGTCACAGGAGGAGCATTTCAAGTGCTGAATGGCACAGGTGGCTGGGTGATGGACAGCCCCGGGGTAAGCAGACAAGCCTGGCATCCTGGTGTCCCAGCCTCATGGGCTCCTTCCACTGCATGGCCCTTCCCTTGCTGGCACAGCACACTCACTGGTGTACCGCTGCCTCTCTTTCCTGGACAGCCCATCTACTCCTCTCCACTGTGGTTCTTTTGATTGTAAGGGTCAGATGACACAAGAAGCATCAAATAAAGATGCATGTGGACTAGAACTGGAAAGACGTCAGGACCTGAGACAGTGCAAGGGACCAGCCCGCATTCTGTGTGGCGACTCCCAGGGCCCCTCCGCTTCTCTCTGGCTTTCAGCTGACGCAACGCAGCAGGATCTCACTGGACTCCGATGATGGAGTGTCTAAGCTAGGCAGCCCCGGCTCGGAGGTGATTCTTGCTACAGTCATCTCTGGCTAGAGAAGTGGAATGGCAAGATCTTTGGTGGCTTTTGTCAGAATGGTGGTGTAGCAGGAGGCAGTGAAGCCAGTGGGCATTATGCTGTTCTGTGGCCTGGTAGGGAGTGAAATTGGCCATGCCCCGAGAGTGATCCTTAGGAAACCATGCTGAATGAAGCCCAAGACCAATGGCTGTGGCTTCTTGGCATGGCCTCTTCTATTTAAGTAGGGTGTGGCTTGCACTCATAGCTCCTTCAACATGAACCACAAACCCCTCCTGCCTTCCAGCTCACCCTGAAAATCCTACTGTTTAAATCACGTGGGTAAACTCTTCTTCCTAGGCAGCACATGTGTTTTGGAGGCCTGAATTATGTCTTTCTTTCATCTGCTGGCCTGCAAGGCCCTAGGAATGAAGCTTAGGAAGGACCCATTCTGACGGAAGAAGGTTCTGGAATGATGGTACCTTTCAAGTGAACAGGATCTAGAATGCCAGTACTGAGGAGAGAGAAGGCATGGAGCCTAAGAAGGAGAGGGGGAAACCCATCTTTGTGGATTTGCCTAGGGCCAGCTGTACATTAAAGCAGTCTCCCTCCATGAAGTCAGATCCAAAATTCCTTTAGCCTGGTGAAGGGAAATAAACTATTTATTAACACAGCATAAACTTGCATTAGTCACAGGCTGTGGCCAACTATGGTAACAGGTTGATAAGGTTGATGACATAAAAGCGTTTCTACTTGATGTGTTGGTAGCTGCTGCAAGTATTGGACATTTTGAGTCAAAGACCGCACTTTTTTTTTTTTTTTTTTTTGAAAAGGAGTCTTGCTGTGTTACCTAGGCTGGAGTGCAGTGGTGCCATCTTGGCTCACTGCAACCTCTGCCTCCCGGGCTCAAGTGATTCTCATGCCTCAGCCTCCCTAGTAGCTAGGACCACAGGCACATGCCACCATGCCTGGCTGATTTTTGTATTTTTAAAAGAGATGGGTTTTACCACTTTGGCTAGGCTGTTCTCGAACTCCTGACCTTAGGTGATCCGCTTGCCTCAGCCTCCCAGAGTGCTGGGATTGCAGGTGTGAGCCATCGCACCCAGCTAGGCCTTAGCTTTTAATGCTGAGATTTTGCCAGTTAGAGGCTGTGTGACTCTAGATAAGTGATTTAGTCCATTGCTTCTCAAACTTTAATGTGTATGCAAAACAGCTGGGAAATCTTGCTTAAAAAAGCAGATTCTGGCTGGGTGCGGTGGCTCACGCCTGTAATCCCAGCACTTTGGGAGGCCGAGGTGGGTGGATCACCTGAGGTCAGGAGTTTGAGACCATCCTGGCCAACACAGTGAAACCCTATCTCTACCAAAAATACAAAAATTAGCCAGGCTTGGTGGCGGGTGCCTGTAATTTCAGCTACTTGGGAGGCTGAGGCAGGAAAATCACCTGAACCTGGGAGGCGGAGGTTACAATGAGCCAAGACTGTGCCACTTCACTCCAGCCTGGGTGAAAGAATGAGACTCTGCTGAGAGAGAGAGTGAGAGAATGAGAAAGGGAAAGAAGGAAAGGAAGGAGGGAGGGAGGGAGGGAGGGAGGAAAGAAGGAAGGAAGGAAGGAAGGAAGGAAGGAAGGAAGGAAGGAAGGAAGGAAGGAAGGAAGGAAGGAAGGAAGGAAGGAGGGAGGGAGGGAGGGTCTGATTCATCAGGTCCTGAGATTCTGCATTTCCTTTTTCTTTTTTTTTGGAGGCGATCTCCCTCTGTTGCCCAGGCTGAAGTGCAATGGTGCAACCTATGACTCATTGCAGCCTCAAACTCCTGGCTCGAGTGATCCTCCTGCCTCAGCCTCCCAAGTAGCTAGGACTATGGGTATGTACCACCATGCTAAGGTAGTTTTTAAATTTTTTGTCAAGATGGAACCTCACTCTGTTGCCCAGGCTGATCTCAAACTCCTGGCCTCAAGCAATCTTCCTGCTTCGACTTCCCAAAGCCCTGGGATTACAGTTGTGAACCACCACACCCAGCCAGATTCTGTGTTTCTAACAAGCTCCTAGGTAATCCAAGTAGCTAGGACTTAAACCTGTGTGTGTCTGAGTGGCTTCAACTATGAGAACCTCAGCTGTAAAGTAGGAGGCAGATGGTATGTACATTACATCAATGCACCTATATGCTGAAGAGGTCTTCTGAAGACTGTGTGTTTAGCAGGAGAGCCATGACTGAGTCTTTCCTCCATTCACAAGACTTGACCTTGGGTGGGGACTTGCCACCTGCCCACAACTGCCTGAGATTGCTGCTTGGGTGACTCATGTCTTGGGAGAAGTCTTGTTGTAGTGACTTCTTAAAGCATGAGTGTTCCAGCTTTCTTTGGTTCTAATTCCCAAAGCTTGGGCAGATCCATTCAACCTGGGATTCAGGCGTGGTACTTAACTCTGGCTCTTCATCCTTTGCCCACAGGTGATAGCCTTTACAAAGTCTCCAGTGGGTCAGTACTTGGACAGGCGTCCGTTTCTGGCCCTCGCCTTGCTGGTGTTCATTGTCACGTCGGCCGTTCCTGTTGGGTTCTTCCTGCTCCTCGTGATCCTTACCACCCTGGCTGCTCTGGTGGGCGTCATAATACTGGAAGGTAGCCTGTTCTGTCATTCACCCCCTTGGAAAGTAACTCAATTGGGAGAACAATACTTTTGGGGCATCTGTCATTTAAAAAAAATTTTTTTAAGGGACGGGGTCTTGTTATGTTGGCCCGGCTGGTCTCGAACACAAGTTTCCCTGATGCACCTGATTCTAATGCAGGTGGTTGGCGGCCACAGTTTGAAAAACACTGATCTAAAATTTTGGAAATCTTTATGAAAAGGCAGCACATCTGTAGATGATCTCTTCCTTCCAGCCTTTTCAGGGTCCATCCCTGAAACCATCACTGTGTCTGTGGGAGGAGTGCTTGGCTAACTGGCCACTCGCAAAGCCAAGGGAAGGATGTCAGCCACACAACACTTGCCATGTTATTTGTTCTTCATGCTCTTTTCCTTGTACCTTTTATTCTTTCCCGCCCCCCACAGGCCCCACATTATGAAAAATGTATTTTCCTTGCATGTATTAGAAGGTAATTCATTAATATTCCCATTAAGAATGGGAATGGCATAGAAAAATGGCATATAAAATGGTACATAAAAATGCCCAGTCAGACCTCAGGATTAAAATGTGATAATGCTGTAATCCTAGCTACTTAGGAGGCTGAGGCAGGAGAATCACTTGAACCTGGGAGGTGGAGGTTGCAGTGAGCCGAGCTCATGCCACTGCACTCCAGCCTGGGTGACAGAGCGAGACTCCATTTCAAATAATAATAATAATAATACATAAAAAATAATAAAATAAAAATAAAATGTGATAGTTGTCAGGCTGGATTTTCAAGGATGCCATCAAAAGCTGCATTTAGATTTTACTTTAGCCTGCATACCTTTATACCTGTAGCTTGTAGGTAAGTGTAAATAATGGCATTTATTATGCAGTTTGAGACACTGGAGATAGTTTACCTCCCTAAGTACTGCCTTGGCTGACTCCTCATGGGGGATCCTTTTGGAAGTCCATCTCTGACCCTGAGGATAAGGGGATCTCAAACTCCAACACCCATGGGCAAGACAAAATGAGCAGGCTGGTTGCAGTGGCTCATGCCTATAATCCCAGCACTTTGGGAAGCCGAGGTGGGTGAATCACTTGAGGTCAGGAGTTCTAAACCAGCCGCCAACATAGTGAAACTCCATCTCCTCTAAAAATACAAAAATTAGTCTGGCATGGTGGCAGGTGCCTGTAATCCCAGCTCCTTGGAGGGCTGAGGCCGGAAATCGCTTGAACCTGGGAGGTGGAGGTTGCAGTGAGCTGAGATTGTGCCACTGTACTCCAGCCTGGGAGGCAGAGAAGACTCCGTCTCAAAAAAAAAAAAAAAAAAAAAAAAAGACAAAATGAGCAAAGTGGCCCATGTGTGATGCAATTTGGGAACTGTAGAGACTGGGGGCAACAGGAGGGCCAGCCAGTTGTTGCCATGGTTTGATGCCCACTCAGGTGCCCGTATCGCCTCATTTTTTAACATGATGCCAGAAATCTGGGTTTTTGTGGGATATCTCCTTACTTTAAAATTCTGAGTTGGCTGTCATTATTTTAAACACACTGACCCAGGGTCTGCCAGTTTTCAACCTATTTGAGATGAACACTTCTAACCACATTTTCCTCCTAGGACTTGTCATCTCTGTGGGTGGTCTCTCACTGCTCTGCGTTCTCTGTGGCTTGGGCTTCATATCACTTGCCATGTCGGGGATAATGATGGCATCCTACGTAGTAGCCTCTTGCCTCATCAACTGCTGGTTTTCTCCCAGGTAAATACATGTCCATGGAATAATTTAGTTTTTAAATCTTTCAGTTTTTTGTTTTTTTTTTTTTTTTGAGACAGGGTCTCTGTCTCTCAGGCTGGAGTGCAGTGGCATGAACATAGCTCACTGCAGCCTCAACCTCCCAGACTCAAGCAGTTCTCCTGCCTTAGCCTCCCAAGTACCTGGTACTACAGGCACATGCCATCATGCCCAGCTAATTGTTTTTGTTTTTTTTTTTGGAGATGGTGTCTCACTATGCTGCCCAGGCTAGTCTCTAACTCCTGGGTTCAAGCAATCCTCCTGCCTCTGCCTCTGCCTCCCAAAGTGCTGGGACTACAGGCATGAGTCAACACACCTTGTTGTATAATTTAATCTTTGCCACTTGAGGGGATTTTCACAAATAAAACCATAATCCTAGTTGATATCCAGAAGGAAAATTGTAAGACCCAGGTATTGCTTGTAGGTCCCCATGTATGCCAGGCATCAGATGGGAATTTACCATGGAACTGTAAACAAAGCAATTGCTATCATCTTCCATCAGATACACACATTTCATTGTCATAGCAACTCTATCAGTATTATTGATTCCTTTTAAAAGATGTCCATTTAGGCCGGGCCTGGTGGTTCATGCCTGTAATCCCAGCACTTGGGGATGCTGAGGCAGTTGGATCACCTGAGGTCAGGAGTTCAAGACCAGCCTGGCCAACATGGTGAAACCCTGTCTCTAAAAATACAAAAAATTAGCTAGTCGTGGCACATGCTTATAATTCCAGCTACTCAGGAGGCTGAAGCAGGAGAATTGCTTGAACCTGGGAGGCAGAGGTTGCAGTGAGCCGAGACTGCACCACTGCACTGCAGCCTGGGTGAATGAGACTCCGTCTTAAAAAAAAAAAGATGTCCATTTAATTTACAAATGGCAAATTAGGTGGTTTTCTTTGGCAGGGTGGGGCGGAGAGGAACAGGAACAGGAGAAAAATGACCCACCAGGCATGCCTGTCTCCCAAAGCAGTACAGTGTGGGAGCCATGTATCTTCTGTGCCCAGAGTTTGTCTTGATCCCCTCTGCTCTTGAGAATGTGAGTTTCTCACCAACCGAGTGTGAGCTTCATGTTTGAATACATAGATTTTTGTTCCTATAACATGGCTCTTCAATGCCAGCTACTTCATCTGGGGCTTCAAGTGAAGCAACAGTGATCTACTTAAATGCTAGAGAGAAAACCCAGCTATGCTGTCATTACTGGGAGACACTGTGTTTGTCTATAATGTGCTACCTGCCTAAGGGATTTTCAAAGGAGATTTTTTTTAATGCTTTATTTTTGTCCTATGTGTTGATTTTAGAATCTAAGTCCCAAGCTCATCATACTTCATTTAAGCTCCTGCTAAGTTGATGATAGTGGCTACTGAACGCTTGTTCTGTGCCAGGGACTCTCTTAAAACACTTTCCGGGCCTTATCTCATGTAATCCTTACAATTTAGTCCCTTTCTATTATAAGGAAAATTAAACCTAGTCCCTTAAGCTAAGAGTAGCACAGAAGGGACTTAAATCCGGGTCAGTTAATTCCAAAGCCCTCTTAATCAAGATACAAAGTGACTCTCTAAAACAGGAGTTAGCAAACAATTTCTGGAAAAGGGCCAGATAGTATTTGAGGCTTTGCAAGCCATATAGTCTCTATTGCAGTTATTCAACTCTACTACTGTAGCATGAAGGCAGTGCAGACCAGGAAGTAAATGAATGGGCATGGCTGTGTTCCAATAAAATTTTATTTACAAAGACAGGCAGCTTGCTGGATTTGACCCAAGGCCCATGGTTTGCCAATTGTTGCTCTGTAAGAACCGATATCCCAAGTTTTGTTTTTCTGTAAAACAGCCCTTGAACTCCTTACCAAAATGTTATCCTGTTATTATTTCATATGCTGAAAAATAAAAGGTTATCCTGTCATTATTCATATGTTGAAAAATATTACATCCACTTCACTCCCAGGCTGGAGTGAAGTGGATATAATATAAAATCACTCAAAGATGGCTTTCATAGGATTGCTTAATTGATATATCTGGAGTCATATATACCTTTTCATAAATTGATCTGATCACTCTTAGTCTTTTGTTTGTTCATTTGTATTTTGTTTATAAAGTAGGGTCTTGCTATGTTGCCCAGGCTTTCTCAAACTCCTGGCTTCAAGCAGTCCTCCCACCTTGCCCTCTGAATGGACTGGGATTATAGGCGTGAGGCATCCAGCTCACTCCCAGTCTTAGAGACATTAAAGGAGAAATATTGGCCTATTTTGCATATTGAGGGTGATGCTTCTGAAATAAAATTCCTCCCTATCTCTGAACCCTGCTTTAATAGGGTAAGTTCTAAAATATTATACCAAAGGAAGAAGTAAAATCTGACTCCCTACTTATTAATGCAGAAATTGAAAAAGAAATTCAGGATATGTACTTCTCCTTATCCTTCCCTATTGCTGCCAACCAATTGTTTCCACTTGGGCAGAGGTTCTTAAGCTTTTTGTTCTCAGATCCCATTTTACCTTCTTAAAAATTATTGAGGCATCCAAGGAGTTTTTCTTTATGTGGTTAATTGTATTAACAGCACTTTGGGAAGCCAAGGAGGGAAGATCGCTTGAGGCCAAGAGTTTAAGACCAATTTAGGCAACATGGCAAGACCACATCTCTACAAAAAATACAAAAATTAGCCAAGTGTGGTGGTGCATGCCTATAGTCCCAGCTACTCAGGAGGCTGAGATGGGAGGATCATTTGGGCCCAGGAGTTCAAGGCTGCAGTGAGCTGTGATCACACCACTGCACAGTACACCAAAACTCCATAAGTGGTAGTTTCTTAAAGGTTAGCTGAAATGTGAAATGTTTATATTCTATTCTGTTGAAATCTTCAGTTCTATCTCACACTTTAAATTGATCTTTACCGTGCATGATTTTGTAACTTCACACGTTGGTCATTGGGACAATATTGGTTCATTGAATCATGCAAATCTTCCAAATATACTTTGAAAAATTGCACTGTTCCCTTGTGAGAGAATGCGCGTGAAAAGGCATATAATAGGTCATGTTATTGTGAATATAGTTTTCGTCTCAGAACCCCTGCATTAGCAAATTTCTTTTTTTTTTTTTTTGAGATGGAGTCTCACTCTGTCATCCAGGCTGGAGTGCAGTGGCTTGATCTTGGCTCATTACAACCTCCGCCTCCTGGGTTCAAGCAATTCTCATGCTTCAGCCTCCTTAATAGCTGGGATTATAGGTATATACCACCACATCAGGCTAATTTTTGTATTTTTAGTAGAGACGGGGTTTCACTATGTTGGCCAGGCTGGTCTCGAACTCCTGACCTCAAGTGATTCACCTGCCTCAGCCTCCCAAGGTGCTGGGATTACAGGCATGAGCCACTGCACCCAGCCTGCATTAGTGAATTCTTTATAACTCAGAAAAAGGTAACTCCTTCATTAAATTATCAAAAGCATGGAGTAGGGAGAAGAGGAGCTATACAATTTATGTCATGATTTAATGGAGTTTTGGCCCTAAAACATAAAAGATAATACAACTTAAATTTTTTTTCTTCTTATTTCCAATAATGGCTATAAGCAAACAACCTAAATTTTTTAAAAAAAGGAAACAAAACTAAGTTTCCCTTACTTATGAAAATCAGCTAAACAATATTTAGATCAAATATACTGACCTGCCTGCAATGTAGATCAACTAGCCTCTGAGGAGCAAAACCACACTGCTTTGTTATGGAGACAGTGCCTGGGCCTGCAGCTTGGGAGAAGTCGGGCCCTGGGCAGCTGTGTTTATCTGTAGAGCTACCAAACTCACTACCCCACATCATAATCTTCCAATCCAGCCTGAGCATAACTAGCTTTCTTACATCTTTACTAAGAAAAGGAAAGACTTCTTCCTTAGTTTTTTGTTATCAGGGAGGAATGCTTTAGGTGGCAAGTAATGAAAAAAACCAAAGTAGATACTAGCTTAAACACACAAGGAACTTTTTTTTGTTGCTTAATGAAAAGCTGGAGACCACCCAGGGCTACTGTAGCTGCTGTGTGGTATCCACATATCCAGTACCTTTTGCCGTACTGTATTGCCATCCTTAGCCCATTGGTTTCCTACCTCATGGCCAAAAGATACCTGCTATAGCTCCGGGTGCACCAGCTACCTTCAAGGCAGGATAAAAGGAGAAAAAAATTGAGTCTGACCTTTTTTATGATGTAAATATTTCGCAGGACCTCTCACCACTATACCCCAACAGACTTCATTGGCTAGGACTTTGTCAGATGGCTGCTTGTGTTAGTCTGTTTTTGCATTGCTCTAAAGAAATACCTGAGATTGGGTAATTTACAAGGAAAAGAGATTTATTTTGGCTCATGGTTCTGCAGGCCATACAGGAAACATGGTGCTGCTATTTGCTTCTGGTGAGGCTTCCTATCATGGCAGAAGGTGAAGGGGAGCCACTGTCACATAGCAATAGCAGGAGCAAGACAGAGAGGAAGGAGGTGCCACACTCTTTTAAACAACCAGATCTTGTGTGAACTCAGGGCAAGAACTCAGTCATTTCACAAGGATGACACCAAGCTATTCATGAGGGATCCACCCTCATGACCCAAATACTCCCCCACTAGGCACCATCTCCAACACTGGGGATCACATTTCAACATGAGATTTGGAGGGGACAAACATCCAAAGCATATCCCCACTCTAAGCTGGGAGTGTTCAGCGGTATCATCTTCTGTCGCATAAAACTTGTAAGAGAAGGGTTTGGGAAATGTCTCCTGGTCAGCCAAACTCTGATGTGTGCTGTGGTTTTCCACAGTGAGGTGTCAGTGATGGAAAGGCTTTTCTAAATTCAAAGATCAACCATGGATCCAACTGAGTTAATAGCAATAGCATGACTTCCTCTCTCAAAGTCTTCTGACAGTCACAAGAACTGAAGAAGACAGACTAGTTTATCTTCCTTCCCCTTGATATGGTTTGGCTGTGTCCCCACCCAAATCTCATCTTGAATTGTAGCTCCCATAATCCCCACGTGTCATGGGAGGGACTTAGCGGGAGGTAATTGAATCATGGGGGTGGGTGTCTCCCATGATTGCTGTTCTCATGATAGTGAATAAGTCTCATGAGATATGATGGTTTTATAAAGGACAGTTGCCCTGCACATACTCTCTTGCCTGCTGCCATGTAAGAAGTGCCTCTGATCTTCCTTCACTTTCCACCATGATTGTGAGGCCTCCCCAGTCATGTGGAGCTATGAGTCTGTGAAACTTCTTCTTCTTTATAAATTACCTGGTCTCAGGTCTTTATTGACAGCATGAGAATGGACTAATTCACTCATCCTCCCCCTTGACTCCTTTCCATGGAAGGTGTGAAGACACTAATTGGAATCAGAAGATATGGTCTGAATGCCCACCTTGCCATGTTTTTTAGCTGTGTGGTCTTGAACAGGCTGCTTGACTTCTCTGATCTCAGTTTTTGTCCATTGGTAAAATAGACAAAATAGCTACTCTTAATCTACCATTCTCAATGGATTATTGTGAGGACGCAGATAATTGAGAAAAACATAATACATATCCAAATTAGAAGATGGGAAAGGGGCAGTAACCCTACTCCTAACCTGGTCATTTTAACCTCCTGTGCCCTCAGTTTCTTCATCTGTATAATGAGCATAGGCCTGGTGTGGTTGCAAGAAGCAGCTAAAAATAAATGAGCAAAAAGAACATCATGTATTCAGCTATGCACACTTCCCACATTGTTCTCTACTGAGACCCTAGAGCTAACCATTTCCTCTTGTTATCCGACAGACCACTGACACAGCAAAAACCCAATGGCGACTGTCAGCTGGCCATGAAGGCCGCAGACTTCAAGGGGCTTTACCAGGAATGAGTGGCCGCTCGGAGGCTGGGCTTCTTTTCAAGTACTGCTGGATCATACTCGCCCCTTGGGATTATGGCTCAGAAGAAGGGGGCTGGGTAGGCAAGCACTCCTTGGCTGTGTCATCCCACTTTTTCACTTATTTGTAGGATCCCGCAGCAGCCAATTTAGGGATTGTGTTGTTATTGTGTTGGTTCCCATGTAAAGAAGCAGCAGATAAATGCGATGGCTCAACAGCTCACCCTGACCCAAGTATGCAGACTTGGCCTTGGCAGGGTCCTGGGCTTCTAAAGCCTAGCTCATTGACCCCAAAGCCTCGAGGCTCATGTCCAACAGTTCCATTGGGAGCAACAGTGATGGTTTATAGTTTTTTGTTTTCAGAAATGAGGGCAGCTGTTCATTTTTTTACTCATGTGAAATAAGGTGTAAAAAAAAAATCCCAAACGGAACATGCTCTTCTGTGGTATTTGCTTTTCATCAGAAAGAACAGCAACATTTGGGAATAATGGCCTCTCCAAGTTGGAAAATAGAGTCCAAATGTGGCCAAGAGTCTTTTCAAAAAACTCTAAAGGTATAGTTTCCACTATTCTGTTGACTACTGTTAAGTGCTGTTAATCTTTTACATATTTGCACTTGGTACTTTTGTATTGTTTTAAAGAACTTGTCCTGTTAAGCCATTTCCCTCCCGCCCTCCCTCCTTCCTTCCTTCCTTCCTTTTTATTTTTTTGAGACGGAGTTTTGCTCTTGTTGCCCAAACTGGAGTGCAGTGCCTCAATCTCAGCTCACTGCAACCTCCAACTCCTGGGTTCAAGCAATTCTCCTGCCTCAGCCTCCCAAGTAGCTGGAATTACAGGTGCCTGCCACCATGCCCAGCTAGTTTGTTATTGTTGTTGTTTTGTTGTTGTTGCTGTTTCAGTAGAGACAGGGTTTCACCATGTTGGTCGGGCTGGTCTTGAACTCTCGACCTCAGGTGATCAATCCGCCTTAGCCTCCCAAAGTGCTGAGATTGTAGGCATGAGCCACTGCTCCTAGCATAAGCCATTTCTTAAAATAAAAATGCTAAAGGACTAGAAAGTAAAAATAAAACTTCCTATGGGATTTCCCAGTGGAATTATTGAGTGGTTTATTTGCTGTGGCATTTCATTAAATATTTATCTAGGTGAGCATTTTTTCTTTACTCTTTTTCCCTTCTGCTCCATACATCAGACCTGCCTATTCCTCTGTCAATTTCATGGTGGTGCTGGGTAATAGGGATTTTTTTAGTTGCTCGTGGTAGACACCCAATTCAACATTACTTTAAAAAGAGAGGTGGTAGGGAGAAGGATACATTTCACTCAACCAAAAAGTTAAGGGTTCAATCTTGATGGGCTGCTAATTGCAGGGGCTGGGTAGTGTCATTAGGCATCTCTCACCCCTCATCTCTCAGTACAGCTTTCCTCAGTGTGAGCTGCTTTTGCAGACAGGCCCACTCCATGTGGAGGTCCCAGAAGCTCCATCCCAGGCAAGAAAACCGCTTTTTTCCAACAGTATATACAAATATTCTGGATTTGGCTCTGATTGGACAGACTTGGGTCATGTGAGCAACCCCAGACCAATCACAGTGGCCAGGAGGATGGGATATACAGATGGGGTGGGGCTGGGATGGTGGTTATTCAAAAAACAGAGGAGGCAATAGGTCAGCCCACTGTAAATATAACTATTAATATTAACACTTACTGTTTATTGGATGTTTCCTTCATTCATGCAAGCGTCTGATATTATCTTTCTATGCTGTTTACCCAGCTGGGTTCTGCAGCTTTAATGAAGAATGCAAGGATCCCTGGTCTCCCTCCTGAAGTTTTCTTTCTAATGTAAGAGTGAGTAAGCAAGCATATTAGTTATCTGTTGCTATGTAACAGTTTGCCACCAACTATTGGCTTAAAAGAGCAGGCATTTTTAATCTCACATTTTTCATGTGTTTGGGGTCCAGGAATGGCTTGGCTAGATCTTTTGTAAGCCTGTGATCACACTGTCGTCAAGTGATCACACTGGTTTCTCATTTGGGGTCCAAGGACCACATTCCAAGCTCACATGGTCATTAGCAGCATCCAACTGGCAACAGGACTTAAGCCCTCAGTTCCTTGCTGTACATTCCTCTCCCCATGACAGTTCACTATGGCCAATGGCTTCTTCAAAGCCATCAAGGAGAGTCTCTCAGCAAGATAGACATTACATTCTTAGGGAACGTAATCATGCATGCACAATCACAAATACTGGACCACTCTATCCATGTTCTGCTGGTTAGAAACGAGTCCCAGGAACCACTACCCACTCTCATGAGGAGGGGTCACCCAAGGGCAGGTAAACACAGAGGGGACCATGGTCTCTGCCTTAGAGTCCTTACTAGGGTCCTTAGTAGTCCACCTTACTACAACAAGTAAACCAAATATTAGACCAAGGGTGCTGAAGAGAAGTAAAAGGGTGGTAAGTAACTGGGAGAGCATGCTTTAGCCACAGCAATCAGAGATTTCTTGTGTTTGAATCAAACATGAGTTGTCACCATGCCAAGCACACAGGGAGGGTGTTCCTGGCAGAAGGCACAGTATCCCAAAGGCCCAGAGACGGGAAGAAACTTAATGTGTTTAAGGAAAAAATGATGTCAGCATGGCTGGGCCTTATCATGCAAGACCTCATGGAGTGAGTTTACACCAGGGGTCCCCAACCAGTACCAGTCCTTGGCCTATTAGGAACCAGGCTGTACAGCAGGAGGTGAGCAGCGAGGGATCTAGGTTGCAGGCTCCTAATGAGAATCTAATGCCTGATGATCTGTCACTGTCTCCCATCACTCCTAGTTGGGACTGTCTAGTTGCAGGACAACAAGCTCAGGCCTTTTACTGATTCTACATTATGATAAGTTTTATAATTATTTCATTGTGTGTTATGATGTAATAATAATAGGAATGAAGTGCACAATAAATGGAATACACTTGAATCATCATGAAACCACTGCCCCACCCACCGCAGATTGTATTCCACAAAATTTGTCCCTGATGCCAAAGAGGTTGGGGACCTCTGGTTTATGCTAAAGAGCAAAGAAAAGACAATGAAGACTCTTACATGGGA
Source organism: Cacajao melanocephalus (assembly GCA_963573385.1). NCBI lineage: Eukaryota > Metazoa > Chordata > Mammalia > Primates > Pitheciidae > Cacajao > Cacajao melanocephalus. Next base: position 110,259 of record CAUYLG010013006.1, on the reverse strand, counting down.
GAGTGACATGATCAGACTTGGGCTTTTATTTTAGGGGGGTGGTTGTTTGTTTGTTTTTGAGATGGAGTCTCGCTCCGGCACCCTGGCTAAAGTGCAGTGATGTGATCTTGGCTCTCTGCATCCTCTGCCTCTTGGGTTCAAGTGATTCTCCTGCCTCAGTCTCTCGAGTAGCTGGGATTATAGGCGCACTCCACCACCCACAGCTAAGTTTTTGTATTTTTAGTAGAGACGGGATTTCACCGTGTTAGCCAGGATAGTCTCAATCTCCTGAACTTGTGATCTGCCAGCCTCAGTCTCCCAAAGTGCTGCCACACCTGGCCGACTTAGGCTTTTGAAGGTCACTCCATGGCCAATGGATGTGAAGCAGGAAGGCCAGCTGGGAGGTCTATAGAGGCCCAAGAGCAGACAGGATGGTTGTAACTTAAAACATACTAGGCTGGGCACGGTGGCTCATGCCTGTAATCCCAGCACTTTGGGAGGCTGAGGGGCAGATCACTTGAGGTCAGGAGTTCAAGACCAGCCTGGCCAACATGGTGAAACCGCATCTCTAGTAAAAATACAAAACTTAGCCAGGCATGGTGGTGGGCACCTGTAATCCCAGCTACTCAAGAGCCTGAGGCAGGAGAACTGCTTGAACCTGGGAGGTGGAGATTACAGTGATCCAAGATCGTGCCACTGTACTTCAGCCTGGGTGACAGAGTGAGACTCTTGTCTCAAAAAAACAAAAAAACCTTACATTAGGGCAAAGGTATTGGAGACCTTCCTCATCTAGTGGGCCAGCAGCATTTAGTGATGGTGGAGAAGGAAAGGGGGCACAAGGTTGGCACCTAGGTTTTTAGCTTGAGCCAGTACTGGAGAGTGACACTATTGTGGAAGTGCAGGACAAGCTTCCTCTCCACCCTCTGAAGGATCCCTGAAATGAACTGACAATAGGCAGATTAACAAGAGAAAAGACATATACAAATTTATGAACATGCACATGGACATAGGAGTCCCAAAAATATGTGACTCAAAGAAAAGCCAAATGATTGAAAGTTACATAGAGGGAGATGGGGGAAATGTAGGCAATTTGAAGGATTGTAAATGATTTTTAGGAGGATCGAATGGACCCAAAGAGCAAACCGCAATGAGATACCATCTCACACCAGTCAGAATGGCTATTACTAAAAAGTCAAAAAATAACAGACACTGACAAGTTTGTGGAGAAAAGGGAATGCTTACACATTACTGGTGGGAAGGCAAATTAGTTCAGTCACTGTGGAAAGCAGTTTGGTGACTTCTCAAAGAACTTAAAACAGAACTATCATTTGACCCAGCAGTCCCATTATTGAGTATATACCCAAAGCAATATAAATTGTTCTCCCATAAAGACCCATGCACATGTGTGTTCATCACAGCACTATTCACAATAGCAAAAACGGAATGAACTTAAATTGTCCATCAGTGGTGGATAAAGAAAACGTGCTGCCATATACATCATAGAATACTACACAGTCATAAAAAAATGAGATCGTGTCCTTTGCAGCAACATGGATGCAGCTGGAAGCCATTATCCTAAGTGAACTGATGCAGGAACAGAAAACCAAACACCATATGTTCTCACATATAAGTGGGAGCTAAACATTGGGTACATATGGAAATAAAGATAGAAGCAACAGGCATTGGGGTCCTACATGGAGGTGGAAGGTGGGAGGAGGGTGAAGATAGAAAAACTATCAGGTACTGTGCTTATTACCTGGGTGATAAAATAATCTGCACACCAAACTCCCATGACATGCAATTTACCAATGTAGCAAACCTCCACATGTACTCCTGAAACTAAAATAAAAGTTTTTAAAAAAGCAGACAATAGTTGTAAGTTTTTTTTTTTTTTAGAAACTGAATGGGACAAGTTATGGGAAGGTGCGGGGCAGAACTGCACTACAAACAAAGGTAGTCTTATACAGATTAAGTCTCAGGTAATCTCTCAGAATTGCCCTCAGCAAAATAGATGAAAAGACTGTCTGGGCATGGTGACAGCTTTTAGTCTTATTTGTGGTGGTTAATCCTTTCTGGTTATTTTGGATGCTAATCCACCATGTTGACTTCTGATTAACCCCAGTCCCGTGGATACCTCCTGATTCCTACTTCACTGTTCCTAGTATAAGAGTATGTTGACCTTGATGTTATCACCCAAATCATAGGCTATGATGCATACAGCGTTCTTGCCTGTCCTGAAGGGTTGCCTTTAATTGGCTTGCTGGAGCAAGCATATCCTTTCCCTGTGGTATATGCATAGCCCTGGGGTGGGGAATAACAGTGCAGAGATCTGCCTGTCTTGCCACCACCCAAGACCACACTTCTGCCTATAAGTTCCTTTAATAAATCATCCAAAACCAAAAAACTGGATCTGTCTGCTTCCTTCTTTGGTTCCTCAGCATTTGGGAGCCACTTTGCATATTCACAGAAATTGAGACAATTGCATTTGTTTTGGAAGAAATTTTCCTTGGTCAGATAAGGGAACTTCCAGAGAGAGCCTGATATAGTTAAGCTGTGTTCCCACTCAAATCTCATCTTGAATTATAGTTTCCATTATCCCCACGTGTTGTGGGAGGGACCAGGTGGACATAATTGAGTGATGAAGGTGGTTTTCACCATCCTATTCTCCTGATAGTGAGTTAGTTCTCATGAGATCTGGTGGTTTTATAAGGGACCTACCCCTTCACGGGGCACTTATTTTCTCTCCAGCCACCCTGTGAAGAGGTGCCTTCCGCCATGATTGTAAGTTTCCTGAGGCCTCCCCAGCCATGCAGACTGTGAGTCAATTAAGCCTCTTCCTTTATAAATTACCCAGCCTCAGGTATTTCTTCACAGCAGCATGAGAACAGACTAATATAGAGCCCCTCCCTGCACTCAAGAGGGCAGAAACAAGAGAAGGTTAGAAAATCCTTGGTTCTGAGGCAGTTTCTAAGGCCTTTCATTTTCCTTTAACTCAGAAGTGCTCGCGTGCCAAAGTAACATGCTTTGGGGTATCTCTCTGTGTACCTCAATGGGGGCTGTGTGAAAATTCAACCCCTGCTTTGCTCATATTAAGTCAGATAGACCTCTTGGATACTAAGAGGATATGTCAAGTAGACAGCTGGCTTAGAGAGTAGGTTTGGGCTGGGGAGTATTTTTTAGTGCTGAGAGCTTTACACAGCCTTCTTGTGTAAAGAAGCTCTCCAGAGAGTAGCCAGGAGATCATTTCAAAACATAGTTCTGATCACATAAACACCTTGCTCCAAACTCTGCCAAGTGCAAAGTGCTTTCCCACAGCACTTAGAAGTGCTAACTCCTTCTTCTCATGGATCAATCCATGATCAAAGACCAATCCCGGCTGCACACAGTGGCTCATGCCTGTAATCCTAGCAATTTGGGAGGCCAAGGCGGGTGGATCACTTGATGTCAGGAGTTTGAGACCAGCCTGGCCAATATGGTAAAACCCCGGCTCTACTAAAAGTACAAAAATTGGCCAGGTGTGGTGGCACGTGCCTATAATCCCAGCTACCCAGAAGGCTGAGGCAGCAGAATCGCTGGAAACTGGGAGGCAAAGGCTGCAGTGAGCCGAGATGGCGCCACTGCGCTCTAGCCTGGGTGACAGAGGGAGACTCCGTCTCAAAAAAACAAACAAAAACAAAACAAAACCACAAAACCAAAAAAAAAAAAAAAAAAAAAAAATTCAAGCTTCAGCTGCCTGCTACTTCTTCTTTATATGCCATCAGCCTCTGGATATGAGAGAGAAAACTAAAGTTCAAAGGACTCACCCAATTTAGCTAAGAAATGTGACATCTAAATCAAGGCTGTGCAATGAGGTTATTCATTCAGGTTCTGTTCTTTACATAGTCTGGGCCTAACCGATCAAATGAAGTGAAGTAATCTGCAGAACCCTAGCACAGTGGCTGATACCAGATAAGCCCATCAAGAATAGTTGTCAAGGGCTAGGCACAGTGGCTCATGCCTGTCATCTCAGCACTTTGGGAAGCCAAGGCGAGAGAATCACTTTAGCCCAGGAGTTCAAGAGCAGCCGGGGCAACATAATGACACCTGCCTCTCTAAAAAAAGGCAAAAATTAGCCAGGGGTGGAGGTGTATACCTGTGGTCTCAGCTACTGAGGAGGCTTAGGCAAGAGAATCACTTAAGCCCAAGAGGTCAAGGCTGTAGTGAACTATGATCACATCACTGCACTCCAGCCTGGGCAACAGTGAGACCCTGTCTCAAAAAAAGAAAAAAAGTTGTCAAAATACATGGCTGCATGAATTATTCAAAACTGAGTGAAACAGGAACATGTAAAAGGCCTGTGGTTAACCGAGCTTTGGAGAACTGTTAAGGACTTGAAGGCTAAGGTCACTACAAAGGTATCCTTGACCTTTTTAGACACAGCTTAATGTGTGGCTGATTAGAAAGGTAATTAATCCCCAGAGCATAAAAATGATGACTCTTATACAATCATAATGTTAATTTGTCAGTATGTCCAGGTTTCTTGTTTATTTTTCAGCATTTGCCATGTGCTGGGTGCTATATATATACATATATATATATATATATATATATTTTTTTTTTTTTTTTTTTTTTTGAGACAGGGTCTCACTCTGTTACCTAGGCTGGACTGCAATGACATGACCACAGCTCACAGCAGGCTCAACCTCCCAGGCTCAGATAGTCCTCCCACCTTAGCCCCCTGAGGAGCTGGGACCACAGGTGCCCACCATCATGCTCAGCTAATTTTTGTATTTTTTGTAGAGACAGGGTTTCACCATGTTGCCTAAGTTGGTTTTGAGCTCCTGGGCTCAAGTGATCCTCCCACCTCAGCCTCCCAAAGTGGTAGGATTACAGGCATGAGCCACCGTGTCTGGCTGCTGGATGCTATTTTAAGCCCTATGCACATCATACATGTTTCCAGTCCATCTTCACTATCACCTATCTGAGAGATAAGGAGGCCAAAAGATTGAGAAGTTAAATTGCCTAAGAGCATGTAGAATTAGAAGTGGGATTCTAACCCAGTTTGCCTGACTACAAAAGACACCCTTGGCCGGGCACTGTGGCTCACACCTATAATCCCAGGACTTTGGGAGGCTGAGGTGGGTGAATCACCTGAGGTCAGGAGTTTGAGACCAGCCTACCCAACATGGTGAAAACCTGTCTCCACTAAAAATACAAATATTATTAGCCGGGCATGCTGGCGGGCACCTGTAATCCCAGCTACTCAGGAGGCTGAGACAGGAGGGTTTGCTTGAACCCGGGAGGCGGAGGTTGCAGTGAGCCAAGATCACACCATTGCACTCCAGCCTGGGAGACAGAGCAAGACTCCGTCTCAAAAATAAAATAAAATAAATAAATAAATCTAGATCAGTAGTTCTCAGTTGCGGGTGATTGTCCCCCCAACCAGCATCCCCAGAAGACATTTGGCAATGTTTGGAGGCATTTTTTTTTTTTTGAGATAGGGTCTTGCTTGGTCACCCAAACTGGAGTGCAGTGTCAACCACAGCTCTCTTGACCTTTGAGGCTTAAGTAGTGATTAAGCCCCCCAAGTAGCAGGAACTACAGGTGCACAGCACCATGCCCAGCATTTTTTCTTTTCTTTCTTTCCTTCCTTCCTTTCCTTTCTTTTTTTTTCTCTCTCTATCTTTCTTTCTTTCTTTGTTCTTTTTTTTTTTTTTTTTTTTTGGTAGAGATGGGGTCTCACTATGTTGCCAGGGCGGGTATCAAACTCCTGGGCTCAAGCAATTCTCCTGCCTTGGCCTCCCAAAGAGCTAGGGGCATTTTTGGTTATTATGATATGTGTGCATGTGTTGGATGCCACTGTCCTGTAATGGGGAGGGGCCAAGGATGCTGCTCAACATCTCACCAATGCCAAGACAAGCCTCCACAACCAAGAATTATCTGGGCCCAGATGTCAACAGGGCCAAGCTTGAAAAACCCTAACCTCAACAAATAATGAGAATTAAGAGAATTAGGCCAACCAAGAGCAGAGCTGGTCTGGTAGGGGGTCAAAATTGACCAGGTCTGCCTCAGAGCGGCCAGTGGCAATCGTGGCATCAGGGAAACACACATGTTCACAATTGTGAAATAGTTCAGTCAAACAGCTTTCACATCAGTCACCATCCTTACCTTTCGTTAACAGTCCAGAGATGTTATTCTGCTCTCATTCCCATCCCCTACTCTTCAGCTGTTGGAAGAGGAAACGGGGCTAACCAATAAGTCACCTGTGGAAATTCTCAGAGCTAGCAAGTGACTAAGCCACAGAACCCAGTTATCGGCCTCCTAGCCCACGTGCAGTTTCTTTCCTCCCCGTCCTGCTGCCTTGTTTCTTAAAGCAGACGTGACAAGGACAAGACATTTGGAAGATGGACTACAGTGGCCCACATGCTCCATGTATGGGTCTCCAGCAGCCCACATTGTTCATCTTTCCAAAACTCGGGAGGAGACGCAAGCCCCAACCACATGCTCTAGGAGTCTCTATGCCCCTGTTTGGAGCTCCTGTACTGGAGTTTCAATCCCCACCTGGAAACCTTAGAAAAACCATCAGAGGGAAATGCAACTGTTTCCTAATGAAAGCGTTTCATCTTTAAGCCAGTAGAGGGAGCGCACATCCAGGCCATCCGAAGCGGGCTCAGGCAAGAAGACTTCAACAGCGCCGAGGGCCGGAGGAAGCATTAGATGCGTGATCCTTGAACTTGAATGTGCCTATCCACAGGAGGCTGTTAAAAGCCAGATTCCGGCCAGGCATGGTGGCTCAAGCCTGTAATCCCAGCAATTTGGGAGGCTGAGGCGGGTGGATCACCTGAGGTCAGGAGTTGGAGGACCAGCCTGGCCAACATGGTGAAACCATATCTCTACTAAAAATACCAAAATTAGCTAGGTGTGGTGGTGCATGCCTGTAATCCCAGCTACTCAGGAGGCTGAGGCAGGAGAATTGCTTGAACCTGGAAGGCGGAGGTTGCAGTGAGCTGAGATTGTGCCATTGCACTCCAGCCTGGGCGACAAGAGTGAGGCACTGTCTCAAAAAATAAAAAGGCAGATTCTGAGTCTGTGGGTCTGCATTAGGACCTGAGTTCCTGCATTGCTTATCAGCCACCAGGTGAAGGCTTCCACCAACCACAGCTTGAGTAGCAAGGTAATAGATGCCCTCTCCAACCCTCTCTGGTAGATGGTGGACCTGAGGCCCAGGGAGGATAGACTGCTGGAGGCCAAACAGAAAGACTCCAGTGCCAGGGCTAGAACCCATGACTCCTACACCTGGCGCTCACTTCATAGCATCTTCCCTGCCCCTCTGACCCTGGAACAGGATTCAGGGAAGAGGATCCCTAAATGTGGGTGAGAAGTAAGGGACTATACTATCTGTTTTGAATCAAGCTTTCTTTCTTTCTTTCTTTCTTTCTTTCTTTCTTTCTTTCTTTCTTTCTTTCTTTCTTTTTCTTTCTTCTCTTTCTTTCTACTTTCTTTCTTCTTTCTTTCTTCCTTCCCTCCCTCCCTCCCTCCCTCCCTTCCTTGCTTCCTTCCTTCCTTCCATCCTTCCTTCCTTCTTTTTGGTCAGATCACTTTCCTTGCAGAATTACCAGTAGAAATTCAAAGATGAACACAACCAGACTCCAATTCTTTTGGGCCTGGGGGAGCCAAAGTAAAATAGATTTGTTAGTGAAAGTTATTCTTATTTTTGGTTAGTACAAATTTGGCATGTAATCCAAAGAAAAGCTTACATATAACTTGGTATGTTTTTATGAATGCAAATTATAGCCATAGACTTTCTCCTAAGAATAAAAGTTCTTAGCTTGAATCAGTTTAGATGCTTTTACGTACAGAAAAAAAAAAATGCCTCCCTTAAAAAATGGGAGCTCCTAAACTCTCACTAAATATGAAATCCAGAGGCAAGTGGTTCTAGTGTTGATTCAGGAACATAATGAAGTTATTGAAGATTTAGGCTTTACATGTTTTTGCTCCATCATTCTCAGGGTATCTTTAGGGTTGTTTCCTCATAGTTACAAAGTGCTGCCACAGCTCAGGGAATCACATCACATAATCATATCCAAAAGCAGGTAGAAAAGGGGTTAGCTGTTAGCTGCACAAACCTTTTTTGAAATAAGGAAAAAGAAGCACCCTCCCAACTTTCCCTTAAATCTCATTGAACAGAACTGTGCCACCTGCCCACCTCTAAACAAAAGGGGAATGGACGTTATCTTTGTTAACTCGTGCCAAGCAGGATTGTCCCCTAAGGGTGTGCTATTCCACTTTTGAACAAAATCCAGGTTCTCTTAAAAAGGAAGAAGTGGATGAGGTGGGAAAGAAAAAGAAAGGGCAAGAAAATCCCTTTTAATTAATCCCTACACTATCTGCCCTAGTACACTTGTGTTTTAGCTGTATTTATTCACAAAGTAAGGGTCTTCATGTGCTGTGTGAGCAAACATCAGGACCAAGGAGGATTAAATCTGGAACCTCAGTCAGGGGTTCATACTCTGGAGAGAAGGAACAGTAACCAATGCTGCCTAGCAGCCCAGCCCGCACTCTGGAGTCCCTGGACTTAGCAGATGGAACTTGCTATAACAAGGACCATATGTATTCATTTGCTAAAGCTGCCATAGAAAGCACCACAGACTGGGGAGCTTACACAACAGACATTTATTTTCTCACAATTCTGGAAGCTGGAAGTCTAAGATCAAAATGCCAGCAGGCTTGATTTCTCCTTGGCCTATAGAGAGCTGTCTTCTCTCTGTGTCTTCTGCCTGTATCTGAATTTCCTCTTCTTGTAAGAATAGCAATCCTATTGGACTGGGCCCATCCTAACAACTTCATCTTAACACAATTACTTTTTTTTTTTTGAGATGGGGTCTCACTCTGTCACCCAGGCTGGAGTGCAGTGGTGCGATCTTGGCTCACTGCAAACTTCACCTCCCAGGTTCAAGCCATGCTCCTGCCTCAGCCTCCTGAGTAGCTGGAACTACAGGCAGGCACCACCATGCCCAATTAATTTTTTTGTATTTTTAGTAGGGATGGTGTTTCACCATGTTGGCCAGGCTGGTCTCGAACTCCTGACCTCAGGTGATCCACTCACCTCAGCCTTGCAAAGTGCTAGGATTACAGGCATGAGCCACCACACTCAGCCACAGTTACCTCTTTCAAGGCCCTTTCTCCAGCCACATTTTGAGATTCTGATGTTGGGACTTCAATGTGTCAATTCGTGGATCACATAATTCAGTCCTCCAATTCAGCAAGCACCCTTCTTTCTAATCGATCAGAGCTGATGTTTCCTCTCCAAGTCTGATGTGCACCTTGCTTTAAAAGAGATGTGATTATCATGCTTCTCATCCTAATTTTCAAAGGGCCTTTTATCAGGAGTGAATCTCAGGTTCCAGCAAATGCCTTCTTGGTATTTATGGATGTCATTGCATGAGGGTATTTTTTGACCTATTTCTATGATGTATTGATAGATTTCCTGTAATCAAACAGTCCTGGATCAGCATTCAGAATATATAAAGAAATCCTAAAAATCAATAGGAAAAGGACTTTTAAAATCTAGTATAAATTAGACAAAGGCTATAAACAGACAATTTAGAGGAAGGACCTGCTTCCTGCTGTGCAGATAGTCATCTTGTGGCATCCTCACATGGCTGAGAGCACTGAGAGGAAGCTTGCTCTCCTGTCTCTTCCTTTAAGGGCACTTATCCCCTTTATGAGGGCACCATCCTCATCACCTAGTTGCTTCCTAAAGCCCCACCTTCAAATATATCACGCTGGGGGTAAGGACTTCAAAAACATACACACTGGGGATAAGAACCTTGTGTGAACTTGTTGTTGGGGGGACACAGTTGAGCCCATAACACCATGAGTATAAGCCTGAGCACACACCTTGTTCCAGGGACTGCATGCTCGACCTTCCCCCACCCCCTGTGCTGCCAATGATGGGACAGCTTCCCACTAAACACATCATCACTTTCAAACCAGAAGCAATGTTGTGGTGCCATGGATTTTCTGCTTATTGGCACAGTTGTGGCCACCATCGGAGGTAATTCACATCTTTGCACCTCAACAGAAGACAAATTAAATTCCCTGTTGACTCAAAAGGAGAAACTGAGGCAGAATTTAGAGTAGAGAGGTTTTTGGTGCCAAGCTTGAGGATTGCAACCCCGGAGCATAGATTCAAGTTACCCTGAATTATAGGCTCCTGTTAGCAGCAGTTGCAAGTGGAGTTTTAAAGGCAAAAGAGGGGGACAGAGAATGGGCTGATGCACAGTTGTTTGTCAGGGATTCTCCTGGTTTTTCAGAAATAATATTGATGAGTGATTGGCTATACATTGTTAAGCTATAGGGTGTGGTTATATGTCTGGTGCGGCATTATTAGGTTAACTTACAGCTGCTTGTGACAATAGCAAGCAGTTTCGAGAGACAGATATTTAGCTCAAGGGAGGAGTAGGATGTGATGACTGTCTCATCTTAATGTCTCTAGTCCTGATAGTTTAGAAGGACTCATATTTCTCAGATCAAAGTTCTTTTTTTTTCTCATCCCTGTCTCAGGACCTGTATTCTCAGCCATGCCTCTTCTTTCAACTAGGATACATCACTGTTTGGAAATGATACTAGCTGAAACTCAGCTGTCAAGTTCCTGAAGCTAAAGCCGCTCCCCATGCTCTTAGACCCTATGTGTGAGCAACATTGTGCGTTTGTAATGTGTTGTCTGTGATGAAGTGTGGTAGCCTCTGCCTTCTCTAGCACAGTGATTTCTATCCAGGGGTATGTGTCAGAGTCATCTGAGGAGCATGATTAGTTTCCTTTTGCTGCTTAGACAAACGATTACAATTTACTATTACAATCTGTGTTTTAAGCACACAGATTTATTCTGTTACAATTCTGAAGGTGGGAAGTTTGAAATCACTTGCACTGGACTAATGCCGAGGTGTCGGTGGAGGTGGTTGCTTCTGGAGGATCTAGGGGAGGATCCATTTCCTTGCATTTCCAGCCTCTAGCGTTCACCTGTATCCCGTGGCTTATAGCCCTTTCTCCACCTTCAGAGTGCTTCACTCCAGTCTCTTGTTTCCATCATCGCATTGCCTTCTCCCCATAGTCAAAACTCCCTCTTACAAGCATATTTGCAGTTATATTTATGGCCTACCTGTATAATTCAGATAATTTCCCCATCTCAACATGTTACCTTAATTATGACTGCAAAGTCTCTTTTGCCATATTAGGGAAAATTCCCAAGTTCTGGGGGTTAGCACATGAATATCTTTGGGGCCATTATTTAGCCTCCTATAGAGCCTAAACATGCTTAGACTCCACACCCTAAAGATTCTAGTTTAGTAGATGGTATTTGGTTTTTTAATTTTGTTTTGTTTTTTGAGATGGAGTCTAGCTCTGTCGCCCAGGCTGGAGTGCAGTGGCGTAATCTTGGCTAACTGCAACCTCTGCCTCCCAGGTTCAAGCAATTCTCCTACCTCAGCCTCCCAAGTAGCTGGGACTACAGGTGCACGCCACCATGCCTGGCTAATTTTTGCATTTTTAGTAGAGATGGGGTTTCACCATGTTGGCCAGGATGGTCTCAAACTCCTGACCTCAGGTGATCCACCCACCTCAGCCTCCCAAAGTCCTGAGATTACAGGCATGAGCCACCACACCCAGCCGATAGTGTCTAGTTTTGTAGGTGGTATCTTCCTAAAGATTCTAGTTTAGTAGATGGTGTCTAGGCCAGAGGCCTGTATAATCAGGTGCACATTCTACCACATATGCACTTGATTACATATGCCTTGGTCTAGCACACAGATTTATTCAACCTACAGTTATTGTCCATAATGTTATGAGTTTTTATTTAGAGTTCTTTGGACAGTGCTATTATCTTGATGTTCAGATACTCCAATGCTGACTGCACAGCACATACATAAATATAATAGTGGCTGGGCATGGTGGCTCATTCCTGTAATCCCAGAACATTGCGAGGCTGAGGTGGGCAGATCACAAGGTCAAGAAATCAAACCATCCTGGCCAACATAGTAAAACCCCATCTCTACTAAAAAATACAAAAATTAGCTGGGTGTGGTGGTGTGTGCCTGTAGTCCTAGCTGCTTGGCAGGCTGACGCAGGAGAATTGCTTGAACCCAGGAGGTGGAGGTTGCAGTGAGCCGAGATGGCGCCACTGCACTCCAACCTGGCAACAGAGTGAGACTCCGTCTCAAAAAAAAAAAAAAAATGCAATAGTTATCTCTTTGGACCCTCACATGCTTCCAAAGTAGGTTGTATTCCCTTTTTACAGATGTGGAAGCAGGCTCAGAGATTGTTCTGTTTGCCCAAGGCCACGCAGCCAAGAGGATATAGATCCAGAACCCAAACCCAACTCTTGCTCTAGAGCCCCATGCATCCCACAGAACTTCCTAATGCAGAACAGGGCAGGGGAAAGTAGTACATTACAGATGGCTTCCCAGGGAACACAAGTCTGTTTTCAACTCCTGCAGCCTCCACCATCAATCAGAACTGCTCAAACTATTAGAATTTCAAAGCTCCATTATTCTACTCTTGACACCTGTATGACAGTTACAGCTCATCACTACACGATAAGGGAGATTGCAAGCACTCCAGTGTGGTTGAAGCAGCAGTCTTTTAGGATTTAAGATGAACTCTCTTCCCACACAGTTCCTGTCTGAGGAGGCTGCCTCCCCCATATATAGTAGGATGCGTACTTTCAGAAGGCAAGAACATGACTTTAGTTAACTGCTCCCAGGCTACCATGGCAACAAGTGTTCATCCCGGCAGCTGCTCCACACCAGCTTGGCTTTCCACTCTCAAAGTTCTGCTTTAGCATTTTTGACAAACACATCAGAACCAAGTCACGCTGTGGGCTGCCTTGAGACCCAGGGGATTTTGATCCCAACTTGTGACTCTACACACATGGACCGACTTGCAGATGAGAGGCTCTAGCGCTGTAATCAAGGGGCTATGACATCCTGGACAAGCTTCTCTAGAGTGCAAGTTGCTCATCTGTAAAATGTCCAATTTTAAACCATGTTTTTCAGGTTGTGAGTAGTGACTCAGTGTTTTAATTTCCTATTGTTGTAACAAGTTAGCTTAATGGCATAAAACAATCTCATAATTCTGGAGATCAGAAGTCTGAAGTGGTACAGCAGAGCTGTGCTCTTTCTAGAGGCTCTATGGAAAAATATTTGCTTGTTCCCCCACTGGAGGCTGCCTGTGTTCCCTGTGACCCTGTATCATTGCAATTTCTGCTTCCATGGATACTTTTGATTCTGACCTCCCTGGTTTTGAGATGGAGTTTCACTCTTTTTGCCCAGGCTGGAGTGCAATGGCGCAATCTCAGCTCACTGCAACCTCTGCCTCCTGGGTTCAAGCTATTCTCCTGCCTCATCCTCCCATGCTTCTGGGATTACAGGTGCCCACCACCATGCCTGGCTAGTTTTTAGCATTTTTAGTGAGATGATGTTTTACTATGTTGGCCAGGCTGGTCTCAAACTCCTGATCTCAGGTGATCCCCATGCCTCAGCCTCCCAAAGTGCTGGGATTACAGGCATGAGCCACCATGCCTAGCTGACCTTCCTGTTTTATAAGGACACTTGTAATTGGGCCCACTGGGATGCTCTTACCATGTCAAGACCCGTAATTGTATCTGCCGAGTCCATGTTGCCATACAAAAGTGATATTCAGAGACTCTAGGAATTAGGATGTAATTCCTAGATGTGGGTCAGAAGGTAGGTGTCATTCAGCCTACCACATAGGGTCAGGAAGGCATTTAAGTGGCCATCGTTTTTAATGCCATTAAAAAGCATGGTACATAAAATTTAGTTATGATGTATAATGCAACTTGATAAAGTCATACAGAATTTTAAATCTATTTCTTGCTTTATCATTAGCAGAATGCCTGATATCCTTAAAAGCAAGGTCCAAAGAAGGGTTTTGATGAGATGATTTGAGCTTTTGACCCTATTACCCTAGAAATGCCAGACCCTCCAACAAGGTAGGAGTGGTTCTTTCCACACAGCAGAGTTGAGTCTTACCTATAAGACCTAACCAAAGGATTTAGAAAGCTACCTTTTGAGTCTGTGCAGCAGAACTCTAGAACAGGTGCCAGGCACGGTGGCTCACACCTATAATCCCAACATTTTGGGAGGCCGAGGTGGGCAGATCACCTGAAGTCAGGAATTCGAGGCCAGTTGGTCAACATGGTGAAACCCCATCTCTACTAAAAATACAAAAATTAGCCGGGCGTGGTGGGAGGTACCTGTAATCCCAGCTACTCAGGAGGCTAAGACAGGAGAATTGCTTGAACCCAGGAGGCAGAAGTTGCAATGAGCCGAGATCATGCCTACAGAAAACCACAAGATGACCAGATAGCCATCACAATGTTCAACTTCAAGGTTAGATATTGAAAAACCAAAGAGTATGACGACTCTGAGCTGACATTTAAGTCCAGCCACTAGAAGCTTTCATCACTTTTTGTTCCCCCTGCCATGTATAGATTTGAAGTATTTCCTTGCAAAAATTTTAAACTCGAGTTTTCTAGTGGAATACAAGCGAATTTCCATATATCTTGAAGGTATCAAAGAGCTGCAGTGTAAAGCAGACACTAGTCATGTTGGTGACATAATTGTTGCTTAGAATAAGCCTGGACACCCTCAGGAAGAGGACCTCGGGAGATCAAGATCAAATGCAGGTAGTGGAAAAGTAACTGAAGGCTCAGTCGAATGGTAGAGTTGATACTTGCAATGTTATAATTGAGCCTTAGGAAGCTGGCACTTTAGTATCCTTTCCCTACCAAAGATTGCATGTCTTTAGTTATGACTATAACTGAGAAGGTAACTAAGTCCTTTTAAGCTCAGGAAAGCTGTAAGCTTGAGTGTAACTTGAGTTAGGAATTACCTTGAAGCAGGTTCTTATATTACTTTCTTAGGAACATCTAGTTTCCCTTTCCTTAAAAAAGGGTGGTGGGAGGACCGGGCACGGTGGCTCATGCCTGTAATCCCAGCACTTTGGGAGGCTGAGTTGGGTGGATCACAAGGTCAGGAGTTCACGACCAGCCTGGCCAACATGATGAAACCCCATCTCTACTAAAGATACAAAAAATTAGCCAGGCATGAAGGCAGATGTGTATAATCCCAGCTACCTGGAAGGCTGAGGCAGGAGAATTACTTTAACCTAGGAGGCGGAAGTTGCAGTGAGCCAAGATCAAGCCATTGCACTCCAGCCTGGGCAACAGGGTGAGATTCCACCTCAAAAAAATGAGGGGGGGGGTAGGGGGTGGGATTTATGCTAGTGATCAAGGGTCATTTGCTGGCTTCTTATCCTATGCTAGTAAGATTGTAGACTCAAGCATTCCCCAGAGGTGGGCTGTAATTAAGTCCTACTATTGCCTGGGAGCGTCAGAGGATTCATGTATTGGGGTTAGAGGATCAGAAGAAGCCAAATGACAGGAATCAATTTTACCATGAACTTCCCCTATTTGTATCTATACACAAAGCCGGCCCAGAGTATTGTGAGTAGGTAATACCTCTACACTGAAGAACGAAAGGAACAATCCTTTGTCATCTCATCTTAACGAGAACATAGAAGGCAAGAGGCTTATTTTGACTGCTTTATTTTAAGTCCAGTTAGTGATTTGACACAGCCCTTTTCTTGCACAGGTAGCAGATGAAGCCTAGAGTTGCCACCACACCTGCTAAGGTGGCCACAGCAGCCACAGCTTTGGAAGCAACATCCCCAGTAGTCTTGTGCCGTTTGGTGTCCGTAACATCTACAAAGGAAGCAGATATTTGAGTCTTAAGATCAGCGTTTTTAAATAAGGGTAAGTTTAAGCCTTATGTAAGGCTCCCCAGAGAAGAGGATAAAACTAAGCTTATTTGGGAAATTTGCAATATTGAATACACTTACCCTGTGATCCTGCCTCTTCCCTTGTTTCACTCCTACTCTTCTGCCCACGGCTCCCACTTGCTTTTAGCAGCCTCAGATCAGATGGGCCGACACCTGGGAAGAACCTTAGAGTCTCAGCCTGTTTAATACAACACTTCATGCTAGTCAGTGTGGTTAGCTGTCCCCTGAGGGTGTGATCCCACAGGTTCATTAAGACTTTCTCAGGTAAAGATATGGGATAACAGGAACATAAACTAATACAGACAAGTTTGGCCATAGCATGTTAAGATGCACGTATTCTGACCTAATCCTACTAGAAACATATCCTGAATTTCTTGTATAGTAGTCAAAGATTTAAGAGGATTCTTTTCCTCCCATCCCCGCCTGGGTGTGGTGGCTCATGCCTGTGATCCCCACACTTTGGGAGGCCGAGGTGGGTGGATCACCTAAGGTCAGGAGTTTGAGACCAGCTTGGCCAACATGGTGAAACCTCATCTCTACTAAATATACAAAGATTAGCTGGGCATGGTAGTGCATGCCTGCAATCCCAGCTACTCAGGAGGCTGAGGCAGGAGAATCGCTTGAACTCAGGAGGCAAAGGTTATAGTAAGCCAATATTGTGCCATTGAACTCCAGCCTAGACAATAGAGCATGACTCCATCTCCCAAAAAAAAAAAAAAAAAAAAAAAGGATCCCAATATGGACTGAGGACAAAATTGGAAATAACCTACAGATATCCATGAATGAGGATCATGACTAAAGCAGAGCCATGTAGAATCCTATATGTCTCTTTGTACAGATATAAGGTAGATAAAACAGGTTAGAGACCAAGTTCTAGATCACTAAGTAGAGGATATGATCCCATTGGCTTTGAAGTGATTTCTAGGAAGGCACATAGGAGACTTAATAGAAGCCTACCTCTGGGAAGAGAGACAGTCTTTTATTCTTCTATTGTTTAGACTTACCACAGGTACATAGTGTATGTAAGCATTGACCTCTTGGCATAAAAAGCCAAGAACTTGAATCCAGGAAGTACTCCAGGCTTTAGGTCCATACCTCTGAATGAGGAGTCATCTGACAACAGGAGAATGGGTCCTGGGAGACTGACTGTCATTGTCTTTGCTTCAGTGGTCCCTGTGGCTGGAGACAGACAATTGAGTTTGTGTTTGGCCTCTGGAATAGTGGTTCAAGACACGTGTCAATGGAATGCTTAGAAGCAGAAGCTCTATGGGATATCTAGTTCATGTCTTTTGTCCTGCCTTTGCAGGAGAGGTTATGCCCTTTACTGTAAAAATGGGTTGGATTCTTGGGGTCAGGTGTGGTAGCTCGCGCCTGTAATCCCAGCACTTTGGAAGGCCGAGGTGGATCGACTGAGGTCAGGAGATCGAGACCAGCTGGCCAACATGGAGAAACCCCAACTCTACTAAAAATACAAAATTATCCGGGCATGGTGGCATGTGCCTCTAATCCTAGCTACTCGGGAGGCTGAGGCAGGAGAATCGCTTGAACTCAGGAGGCGGAGGTTGTGGCGAGTCAAGATCACACCACTGCACTCCAGCCTGGGCAACAAGAGTGAAACTCAGTCTTAAAAAAAAAAAAAGATCGATTCTTAAAGAACTTGTCTATAGAACTAGACAAGAACCTGTTCATCTTAGACCCATCACATGAGTAAGGTAAACTGGGCCAAGAAGAGGTTTTGACTGAGGCAATAAGAGCTCTTGGCACTAAATGAAGAATTAGTCATACCTGTCCTTAAGATCTTCTATTCTGAAAAGTTGATACTTACTTTGCTTTGAATTAGAATCACAGAAACAGAGATGTGAAGTTTTTACCTCGCTTGTGCCTAGATGACACAGGGCAGGTCACAGAACACAGAGGGGAGTCAGGAGAGAGTCGATTGCAGATTAAGGCACTGCAGTGGAAGTAGACCTGGAGACAGAAGAGAGTTAAATGGAATCGATGCATTAACATTTAACCTGTCCCTGGTGACTTCTGAGTCACTTACCAGGCTAGAGAGCACAGGGGCTTCTGATACAAAGGCAAAAGCCTTCACGTCAAACCTCTGATAGTGATCAGGATGGGTCATGGAGGAGCCGACTGGATGGAAGGTAGTCAGGTAGTTGTCCAGGTTGTATGCACAGCTAGGAGGTATGCACCAGGAAGGGATGTCAGTCACACACATCCTGGAGTCAAATTCAACATCTGCCCAGATTTAGTCATATGTACTGTCTTCAGGACTATTGCCATATTTACCTTCTACCAGCACCTTCGTTTTACTCAGCATTTCTTACCTGACCTATAATACCTATGAAGTCGTAAGTTGTATATGCTAGTTATATTTTAACTATTTTAGCAGTACCCATTTTCCAACCAAACGAGAAATATAAGTTATATCATTTCAGAAGACACTGGCTTCTTTCCAAATATGACTATTCTATTAAAAAGAATGAGATCCAGTCATTTCCAACAACATGGGTGGAACTAGAGATTTATGTTAAGTGAAATAAGCCAGGCACAGAAAGAAAAACATCACATGTTCACTTATTTGTGGGAGCTAAGAATTGAAACAATTGAACTTATGGACGAAGAGTAGAAGGATGATTACCAGAGGCTAGGAATGGTAGAAGGGCCCTGGGGGGTGATGGAGAGATGGTTAATGGCTACAAAAAAAAAAATAGTAAGACCTACTATTTGATAGTGCAGTTGGGCAACTATAGTCAATGAAAATTATAGGCCAGGCACAGTGGCTCATGCCTGTAATTCTAGCACTTGGGAGGCCAGTGTGGGTGGATCACCTGAGGTCAGGAGTTTGAGACCAGCCTGGCCAACATGGTGAAACCCCATTGCTATTAAATATACAAAAATTGGCTGGGCATGGTGGCAGTTGCCTATAATCACACCTACTCGGGAGGCTGAGGGAGGAGAATCATTTCAACCCAGGAGGTGGAGGTTACAGTGAGCTGAGATTGCACCATCTCTCTCAAACCTGTGAAACAAGAGCAAAACTCGATATATATATATATATATATATATATATATATATATATATATATATATATATATATGTTTTTTTAAATGACTAAGTGTAATTGGGTAGCATATAACTCAAATGAAGAGGGGATGAATACTCAGTTTTCTACGATGTACTTATTTCACATTGCGTGCCTGTTTCAAAACATCTTACAAACTCCGTAAGAATGTACCCACGAAAAAGAAATATGATTGTATCTCAAGCAGTGTATGTTGGTGACAAGTAGAGAATAACTGCCATTTTATAGTTTTATGTGCCAGCAGGTGAATGATGCTATAAGGAACATAGCAGGTTAGGTGGTAAATATAATACCAAGGAAAGAAGAGTTAAACCAGGGTGAGGGGAAAGTAAGGTCATGCTCATGGATAAGGGAGAACACTTTGTCTTCAGTGAGGTGCAGGAATCAGATGTGTGGATGCATTGGCCACTCATGGTCCTGAAGCTGGTATACCTGAATGTTAAGAGCTTAGCAACTGAGGTGGGGCACGGTGGCTCATGCCTGTAATCCCAGCACTTTGGGAGGCCAAGGTGGGCAGATTACCTGAGGTCAAGAGTTTGAGAGCAGCCTAGTCAACATGGTGAAACCCTGTCTCTACTAAATGTACAAAAATTAAGGCCAGGCGCAGTGGCTCACACCTGTAATCCTAGCACTTTGGGAGGTGGAAGCGGGTGGATCACGAGGTCAGGAGTTCAAGACCAACCTGGCCAAGATGGTGAAACCCCATCTCTACTAAAAATACAAAAAAATTAGCCAGGCATGGTGGCAGGAGCCTGTAATCTCAGCTACTCAGGAGGCTGAGGCAGAGAGTTGCTTGAACCTGGGATGCAGAGGTTGCAGTGAGCTAAGACTATGCCACTCTACTCCAGCCTGGTGACAGAGCAAGACTGTCTCAAAAAAGAAAAATAAAAACTAGAGAAGTGTGGTGGCACATGCCTGTAATCGCAGCTTCTCAGGAGGCTGAGGCATAAGAATCACTTGAACCTGGGAGATAGAGGCTGCAGTGAGCTGAGATCACGCCACATCACTCCAGCCTAGGCAACAGAGCGAGACTCCATCTCAAAAAAAAAAAAAAAAAGATAAAGCTTAGCAACTGAGCTACCACAGCTTCAAGAAAGCAAAGGTGCAGTTCTAGCTAAGTGCAGACTATTCCATAAGAATGAGTGAGATCCAGTAGGAGAGAACATGGCAGGAGAGCAATGAGGATGAACACTTATATGTACAAGTGTGTGGCTACCACCTCAGAGCCTCATAGGGTTCAGATTCTAGAGTCAGATGGGTATTTCTAATCCAAGCTCCATTGCTTACATATTGCTTTGGGCTGGTTATTTAGGCTGCAAGCTTGGGTTTCTTCATGAAGTAAGATGACTAGTACAACTAGTGGATGTGGAATACATAGCACTGTGCCTGGCACGTGGTGGTTGTTCAACAGATGGATAGAGACTAGAGATCAGTGTTTCCAGAAGATGAATCTATATTAGAGCCAGACTTTCTGGGGCTGGGGAGGATCTCATTTCTTAAGATTCAACGGTGATTGGAAGGCAGCATGTGGCCAAGCATGGTGGCTCACACCTGTAATACTGGCACTTTGGGAAGCCAACCAAGGTGGGTGAATCACCTGAGGTTAGGAGTTCGAGACCAGCCTGGCAAACATGGCAAAACCCCATCTGCACAAAGAATCCACAAGTTAGCTGGGTTTGGTGGCACACCCCTGTGATCCCAGCTACCCAGGAGGCTGAGGTAGAAGAATTGCTTGAACCCAGGAGGCAGAGGCTACAGTGAACCAAGATCACACCACTGCATTCCTGCCTGGGTGACAGGCTGAGACTATCTCAGAAAAAAACAAAACAACAAAACCCAGAAGGCAACACATGTCCTGATTAGAAAACGAGGACTATATCAGGGTCTCACATGACTGAATGCTCTTCTGAAGCCCAAGAGGGTTTATTCCCATCACTGGCAAGTTCAGATGGATTAGCAGGGCAACCCGATAGTACAGGTAGTACCTACCCATCCACGACAATATTCCACTTGGGGAGAGAGTCTGGATCCATGGTAGATGTTGCCCAGCAGTCATCTAAGACCAGCTTGATGTTGGGGTCATCCCTGTTTAGGACTCTCACTTCCATGTAAATTGGTTGGCGGAGAAATCTCACTAGAGGGTACTCATTGTTCTCATAAGGTTGTTGGTAGGAATTGCCTGAAATTGAATGGTATTCAAGTAATTGATGGCTGCAACACATATTCACAGGTCACCACCGCTCAGTTAGTCTGGTAGTATCAGGAAGTTCATTTTAGGGAGGAGTTCAAGAATATTTAAGTGATTTCATAGACTGGTCTCTTACCTGGGTAGCTTTGCAGGATTAAGGTAAATGGACCTGACCTCACTGAGGCCACTGGAGGAGTAAGACTTTCAACATTGATGTTTAGTAGCATGTCATTCCTGCTGTAAGAACACTTCACTGTCATTCTGTAAGAGTTTGGAGGAGGGAGGGTACAGAGAATTTTAGGTTAAAAAATTGTTTGAGTTAGGGCCAAGCACAGTGGCTCTCGCCTGTAATCCCAGCACTTTGGGAGGCTGAGGTAGGTGGATCATAAGGTCAAGAGATCAAGATCAGCCTGACCAACATGATGAAACCCTGGTTCTACTAAAAATATAAAAATTAGCTGGGCATGGAGGCATGCGCCTATAGTCCCAGCTACTCAGGAGGCTGAGGCAGGAGAATCGCTTGAACCCGGGAGGCAGAGGTTGTAGTGAGCCAAGATCACACCACTATACTCCAGCTTGGTGACAGAGCTAGATTCTCTCTCTCAAAAAAAAAAAAAAATTGCTTGAGTTTAAACTAGAGCTTAAGAATCAAATAGCAATTGTACCCCACCTGAATTCACTGTCTCTAGATATTTTGCTTGGAGGAAGATCCATCCAGCGAGCATGTATTTCATTTTCATAGATGACTTTATCTTCTTCGAACTTAAATGTCAGAGAAAGAAGATTAACAGCCAGTTATGTCAAAGATGAGTCTTAACCTCATACCATCCGGCCAGTACTAACCTTATATCTTGTTCCACATCCATTCAGGGGTATGTGGAACCGTACCAGCCCCTGAGACTGAGCCTCAAAGACAGGCTGGCAGGATGAGTTTCCCACCCTCAGAGTACCCAGGTCGAGAGCTGGTCGTGTTTGGTGGCTGTAAACCTCGAAGTCCATAAACCCATCCTGGGTGCACTGTTTCCCTGTAACTAGACAGCAGTGAAGGTTTAGAGAAAACAAGGTTGTCTGCCATGACACTGTCTTCTCCCAACATGATGTGTTACAAAGGAGAAATTCTAACTTAGCAGGAGGCATCAGAATTTGTCTTAAAGTCTTTGTGAGGAAACCTTGATCAGCAGCTTGAATTACAAGGGGAGCTGAAGTTAACTGCTCTGTATGAGAGTAGAACTTTTCATCCAAAGGAGGGACCAGGAAACGTAGGCAGAAGTGCTGTATAAGACCAGTGAGAATCCTGATGAAGGGTGGAAGTGACTTAAGATTAAACTTAACGTGGTTTTAATACAGCACGTATGTTATTGTATCCTTTCTTTGTATACTCACAAATCCTGAGTAGTTTGGGGACAAACTGAGGCAGGAACTTATTTTCCCTATGTGGCTTAACCTGTGCAGATCAGATTAAACAGAAGCACAGGGTGGAAGCAATGCTAAACCAGAGATACTCACTCTGTATTCCTTTAAGAATTTGCAGGAGTTTGGAGTTTGGGGAGGAAGAAACAAACTTTTAATCCTAATTAGAAATTCGAACATTCTTACCTAGATGGTAGGCTCAGGCTCCTAAGCCAAAATATCTAGATTACTTAACTATGGAGCAGTTACCATGAGATCTACCTATGTAAAGATCTTAAAAATCTTATAGTTAGGACCCCATCCTAGCAGTTAGACTGTTTCTAATCTGACTAGCCTTTAGTTTCTTCAATCTGTAAGCAATACATTCAAATGTGACCTTCTATACATTTTCCCTACAAAAAGAGCTAAGGGAGAAAAAAGGTAGAACATGGTTTTAATAAAAGGCCTTTACCTATGGAAACTGGTGACTCGCAGAGACACTCAGGATGAATCACCATGGATACCGTCTCCAGCCGGAGGAGAAAGGTCAGCTTGAGTGAAGCTAAGTAGAACTGATGGAGTAGGCATTTTTCAGAGAACTGAAATGAGAAAAGAATGTCAATTAGCAGCCATACCCTGTTGGGGCCTGGAACCATCACAGGGAGGCAGGAAGGAAGTCCACTGAATACTTGCAGGACACATTCCAGACTTATCTGGCTTCCCTTTAAACCAAAACAAGAGACACCTTATCACTTCCTCAGATCTGGATGCATCCCCAGGCAGGAGATTTATTGCTTTAAACTCATGCCCTGGAGTACCCAGCACTGTACTCTTTGTACTAAGCACTAAAGCTTGAATTAACAGATCAAATTCCAAACAATAGTGGAATCCTCTGCCAAGCCAGGTCTGAGTCAAAAGGACTCTACAGATGTTATAAAATGCTATTGCATAACATGTACCCCCAACCTAAGGTTATTCTCTGGTATCCCTGGCAGTTCTAGTGAAAACTAACCTCAACAGTGACAGTATGGGATCCTTTTGTTTAGATTAAGGTGTCCTGTTCATTGACCAGGACAGGTTCACCATTAGGTATTTGACAGGTAGTTGCTACTACTCAGCTGGGGGCTTAAACAATTTTGAGACTTAGATGATTTTTCATGACAGAGGTTAAAGAGGTTTCGTGTTAGAAAATGAACTTCAGTTACTTGATATTTCACTTATACAAGATGATCAAATGAGGCCTTCTGGATTTTGAATCTGCTATGTTGGCAATTAGTTTATGGGTAAGTTATCAGCTGTATCAGGACTACCCACAAGAGCATACTTCAAGTCAGGATTCTGGAGCTCAGTGGTTCCTAATTGAACATACTTTTGTTTTGAGCAGAGTTTTGCTGAAATGCAATTTTGTGCCATCTGTTGCTTCTAGATCAATTCCACTGTCATGCAACTGGCTCACTTCAATGTTCTGGTTTCCAAAGTTCACAGACTTAAGCTTCCCAGGAAACTCTGGTATGGTGACAGTCATGTGTGTGGCATTGCAGGTCACAGGATCTAGAAGGAATGAAAGCAAAATGCCAATTACCAGCCTTGATTAAGCTTCTAGGACAATGTCTCCCACACTGAGGTTGCAGCTATCTGGGACCTTACCTGGTGCACAAATAGCTCGTGAAGAGAAGATCACCTTCTGCCCAGGAGCTATAAATGTAAGCTTCAGAGACACCATGTAGAGATGACTGTTACCTTGCTAGGGGAAGAAATAACAGTGATCTTCAAAAACATTGGTTACTTGAGTCTCTAACCAGTAAACATCATCTTGGCAAGCATCTATTCAAGTATTGAGCACTACCTGGACACAAGTAGGATTTAGGTGTTTGTCCAATGACTGTTCTGGAGGTATACTAGTTTTAATCCTTGTTCTAACATCTGGAAGAGTGTTGTCTAGATCACCTGTAGCCAATCACTTCTGGGCAGATAAGATTTGTCCTTACTCCATGACTGTTTTAAAGTATCAGCAGCCAGACAACGTTTTTAAGCCTCAATCCATTTGTGTTCTTAATGGAAAATAGGACTATTCTTGAAGTGGTTGACATTTGAGCCCTTATGTGTCAGGACCTGTCCTAGGTACTTTAACAGATGAATTCATTTAGTATAGTATTCAGACTATTGACCTGGAAAGCACCAATACTTACGATAAAAGATAGAACAACGATAACCCAAACAGAACCCATTAACCCATAAAGCTTTTAGGAATATGCCTATTCTATGTTGTACTATAGATTTAAGACTATGAAAAAGAGACCAGATTGAGGTAAGAATCATGTCTATTTTTTTGAGAAAGAGTCTTACTTTGTTGCCTAGGCTGGAGTGCAGTGGCACCATCTCGGCTCACTGCAACCTCCACCTCCCAGGTTCAAATGATTCTCTAACCTCAGCCTCCTGAGTAGCTGGGATTATAGGTATGCACCATCTCACCCAGCTAATTTTTTGAATTTTTAGTAGAAACAGAGTTTCACCATGTTGACGAGGCTGGTCTCAAACTCCTGACCTCAAGTGATCTGCCCACCTCAGCCTTCCAAAGTGCTGGGATTACAGGCATGAATACCCAGGGAAGTGTTTGGCACTTAACAGGCATTAAAATGCTTGAAGGGGTTGTATTGTAAGTTAATGCGAAGACATGGTTGAGATCATGCTTGGATTTAGGAATACTGGCCTATGCTTTGCTAGTACAAAGAAAGACTCCACACCTACCACATAGTGAGTCACTCCAGTGGCATTGAATGGCACATGGAAGGTCATCCTGTTGTTGTCAAACAGGAGGTTGAAGCCTTCCATCATAGCTTCCGACAGGGTCAGAGTTTTGGCTTTTGCACCATCACCAACCTCAATGCTCCATCCCATCTGAACTTCTGTCTGCTGAAGTCAAAAGCTTTGTTTAGAGTACTGGTGCTCACTTAACCAAGTCTCTGGTAGTCTAACAATTTATCAGGTTAAGGGTAATATCACCTTTAACAGAATTAAAGGTTAAGGTCTGATTTTTAAAATTTTATTTCATACCTGAGTGGCATCAGCCAAACCAGAGAAGATCCGTGGCAAGGAAAACTGGAAGAAGAGAATTGTGATGTAAGACTTTGATTTGGAGGTGGATGTTTCTGAATTCATGTCACCTGCCAGAGAAATTGCTGTGTAGTTATCACACCAAGAAGCCTGGTTGTGGGATGCAGTGGAAAAAGCACATGAACCCTGACTGAGCCCTTAGATGTCATTATACTTCTTTGAACTTCTGATCCCAAGAGGCAGTTGGAAGATCTAAGCTCTTTTCCAGTTGTAAGTTGGGACACTTTTTTTCTGAGACAGTTTTGCACTTGCCACCCAGGCTGGGGTGCAATGGTGCAATCTCAGCTCACTGCAACCGCCGCCTCCTGGGTTCAAGCGATTCTCCTGCCTTAGCCTCCCAAGTAGCTGGGATTATAAGCATGTACCACCACACCCAGCTAATTTTTTGTATTTAGCAGAGACAGGGTTGCACCATATTGGTTGGGCTGGTCTTGACCTCCTGACCTCAGGTGATCCACCAGCCTTGGTCTCCCAAAGTGCTGGGATTACTGCATGAGCCACCGCATCCGGCTGGGACACAGTTCTTAAACATTCACCCTTTCACCTGTGTCCATAGAAATCAGATACTATGTAAAGCCATGCAGTTCTTTCGTTGTTATGGAGTTGCTTTTATGTCAGTGTTATTTTTTGTTGTCCATTGTTGACATTAGCCATGTTAGACTATAAATCCCTGAAGATGCGACTGGGCTGTTTTGTTCTCTTATTGCATCTTAGCATCTGGGGTAGGACCTGGAACATGGCACACATTCCATTTGTCAGATGATTAATGTGAGTACAGCTACCAATAAAACCCTTTCTATTCCCATGCATGGTATGCCAAGTACCATGCATACACTCAGCCAATTCTTAGAGCCACCCTATGAGGTGAACATGATTATTCTATCATTTTGGACTGGGAAACAAAGCCTCAGGGTAGTTAAACCATCATCACATGAAAATTGGCAAATACAGGATTAAATCCTGGTCTAATTTCTAAGCCCAGCCCTGGTTAGATCATCATATTCCCCCTGCAATAGCCATATACTTCAAGTAGTCAGCCCATTTCACTCACGGACATTGAATCCTTTTTGCAGGTTGTAGCTGCTGAAAGCCCATGGGTCTCTTCTACCTGCATAGCTGGACAGAAGAACTGGTACATGACAGCTCCGTGTCTTACAGCAGCACCGTCATTCATGAACTTGATGGTCATCTGGTGTCCACCATGCTGTGTACAAATAGCATAGTGGGAACAGAGTAAGTGCTGGTACCTCCATGAGATTCTAGAATACCATGTGACCCACCTGAGTGGCAAAGCCCTTAAAGTTACCAATACCACAAGTGCTGAAAGGTACCTCATTCCTCTACCAGGAGACTAGCTAGCCCGTTGCAATCTGTTATTGAAGACTCATGCTCATAGGCCAGTTTTAGCATCAGGAAATGGAGTTCCATTTCTATTTCGCTTATGTCTACCCTATGTCTCAATACCATGGTCCTGGCTGAATGGAGTTGATAGGGGGCTTCTACCCAGGTTATCTGAATACTTATTAAGCACTTAAATAGCTGCCATTGTGCTGGGTAGAGCTACCTTTGCTATCACCCCTGACCTTAGGAAACTCAGTATAAACGCAGGGTCAGCCAACCTTTTTCCATTATGTGTTAGTAACTTTCAGACTCTGTGGGCCACATAAAGTACATAGCATGTTTCCTTAAGAGAACTTAAAAAGACAAAAGGCAGCTGGGCATGGTGGCTCATGCCTGTAATCCCAGCACTTTGGGAGGCCAAGGCAGGCGGATTGCTTGAGCTCAGGAGTTCAAGACCAGCCTGGGCAACATGGGGAGACCCTGTCTCTACCACACACAAAAAAATACAAAAGTTAACTGGGCATGGTGGTGTGTGCCTGTGGTTCCAGCCAC
Organism: Cacajao melanocephalus; assembly: GCA_963573385.1. Taxonomy (NCBI): domain Eukaryota; kingdom Metazoa; phylum Chordata; class Mammalia; order Primates; family Pitheciidae; genus Cacajao; species Cacajao melanocephalus. The sequence goes on along the minus strand of CAUYLG010013006.1, from coordinate 82,770 downwards.
TGGGGAGGCTGAGGTGGTACTAAGACATAGGGTAGGGGATTGTTTGACCCTGGGAGGTGGGGGTTGCAGTGAGCTGAGATCACACCACTGTACTCCAGCCTGGGCAACAGAGTGAGACCCTGTCTCAAGATTAAGATGAAACCCGTTCTTAGTTTGAAGACAAACAAAAAGCAGCCATGGAACTAGGCGTAGTGGCCCATGCCTATAATCCCAGTGCTTTGGGAGGCTGAGGTGGGAGGATCCCTTGAGGCCAGAAGTTTGAGGCCAGCCTGGACAACATGGTGAAACCCCCATCTCTACAAGATGAATATTAGACAAGCATAGTGTTGCATGCCTGTGGCCCCAGCTAGTTGGAGGGCTGAGGCAGGAGAATCCTTTGAGCCTAGCAGTTCCAGGCTGCAGTCAGCCATGATTGCAGCCACTGCTTTCCAGCCTGGGCTACAAAGTAAGCCTGTCTCAGAAAGAGGCCATGGACTGGATTTGGCCATCCACAGGTTATGGTTGGCAGGCCCTGGGTCTAAGAGAATACAACTCTAAGCCCTCTATGGGGCTTAGAGAAAAGAAATTACTGGATTTTTCATGAAGGACATATGATTACTTCGTTGGTTGATCATAGAGGGCCTTAGTGGACCAGATGACTTACAGTTCAAGCCTGTTTGCGGAGTAGGGTCTAAAAATGTATCTGCACAAAGTTTACGCAGCTGACTACTTGCACCGGAATCCGATGGTGTAGACCGTCAGGCATGCAGATTCCCAGAACTCACCCAGGCCTATGTCCAACTAGTCAATTACATCCAAACTTTCCAAACTACAACTTGCTAGCTTCTGCTTAGACAGGTTGCTTTTATTGCTCCTAATATTCCTAATTGGGCAATACTGTTGCTTGGCAATAGAAAAATCCTTACTGCTTAGCTGCTGTTTGCCTTTTAACACCTGTTTCTAGAATGTTAGTGTTTTCTATTTGCTAGCATCAAAATAGCCTTCCATCTCACATGAGGGTTTACAAATCAAAATAGCTCATGTTTCAGCATTTGTTATATCCAGGTTCGGAACCAGGTCTTAATCTGTAGAACATCATTAGTCTTTAGTTACCCCATGGAGCAGGTACCATGACTCATCTTCTAATGGGCAGAGGCTTGAAAGGGCTAGATAACTTACTGGAAACGATTAAGTAGTGGTGGAGCTGGGGCTCAAGGGCTCAAGTACTCAAACAGCAGGATTTCTCATCCTCAACACTGACATTTCAGGCCTCGTAATTATGGTGAGGCACCTTGGGTAGTGTTGGTTGTCTGCCAGCATCCTTGGCTTGTACCCACTAGATGCTGGTAGTAACTCTTCTACACCCAGTTGTGATAGCCAAAGATGTTTCTAGATATTGCCAAATGTCCTCTGGACAGATTTTTTGATGGAGTTTTGCTCTTGTTGCCCAGGCTGAAGTGCAATGGTGCAATCTCGGCTCACTGCAACTTCCGCTTCCTGGGTTTAAGCCATTCTCCTGTCTCGGCCTCCCAGGTAGCTGGGATTACAGGTGACTACCACCACATCCAGCTAATTTTTTATATTTTTGCTAGTGATGAGGTTTCACCATGTTGGCCAGGGTGGTCTTGAACTCCTGACCTCAGGTGATCCACCCACCTTGGCCTCCCAAAGTGCTGGGATTACAGACATGAGGCACCATGCCAAGCTTGGACAGATTAAAATAGAAGAAAAGAGCCACACACAAGACACCACCCCCTTGGTTGACTCTCAACTGCTTTACTCCAAAGAGTAAGTTCTTAGCCAAGTTTACTACCAGTAACTGTAGGTTACTATGTACTTCCCCAAGTACTGCCCAAAGCAACTACTTACCACTCTCCTGGTACAGTTTTCATAGGTAGCCCTCATGGTGAGCTTTTCTGGGTCCAGGAGGTAAGGGCAGTTCGGCATGTCAAGACCAAAGGGATCTGCCAAAGCCAGAGCAGGTTAGGCAGGATGGCTGAGTACCTTTCAGTGACAGTCCAAAGCTACAGAATCAAGACCACCAGTCCATTTCTAAGGCACTTCAGTCCCTTCACTTCTGCCCCAACTCGGTGATAGGACTTTAGCTGTGAGATACTAGGACTTGCAACCAGAAGTTTCCCAGAGATGCTGATGTAAGACACACTTTCAAAGAAGACAGGTCTTCCATGCTGGGTGGCCTCATGCAAATCAGGTATCCCCATGGCATCATGGGAGTTGGATGCCATTGCTGTAGGAGTCTGGGTACTCTGCTCCCCAAACAGGATTGGCCCAAGCCAAGGCTCCCTGCTAATCAGGACTGTGATGAGATAACACACATTACCTACCCACCACAGATGCATGCCATTTCTTGGTGCCAGGACTGCTCCGGAACTCCACTGTTATTCCCCTTTCATCGCAAATGACAGTGCCTAGAGAGCAAAGGAAGCATTTTGGGGCTTTGAGCCATAAAAGATGCAACTCCTACAAAAATGTACAGACTCTTCTCAGATGGGAAGGATGCCAGATTAGAGAGGCAAGGATTGTCCCCTACCCTAAGAGAGCTCACAAACAAGCAAGACAATGGCAACGTAATATACCAAGAACTGTAAGTTCTTGCATCCAGTATCAGGCATCCAGGCTTTCTGAAGGAGCCAGGTCAACACCTGGACAGTGGAGCTGACGGAAGCAGGTCTGAAAAACTGACAAAAGCTTTGTCAACAGGTTTTGCAAATTGAAATTAAAAGAAGCCAGCTGGGCGCAGTGGCTCATTCCTGTAATCTCAGCATTTCAGGAGGCTGAGGTGGGCAGAGCACGAGGTCAGGAGATCCTGGCTAACACGGTAAAACCTTGTCTCTACTAAAAATATAAAAAAGTAGCCAGGCATGGTGGTACGCACCTGTAGTCCCAGCTACTCCGGAGGCTGAGTTGGAGAATCGCATGAACCTGGGAGGTGGAGGTTGCAGTGAACTGAGATTGTGCCACTGCACTACTCCAGCCTAGGCAACACAGCGAGACTCCATCTCAAGAAAAAAATAAAATCCTGGGTAAGTCAGAGAATGCGCTTTTTTTTTTTTTTTTTTAAGGTGGAGTCTGTCACGCAAGCTGGAGTGCAGTGGTGCAATCTCAGCTCACTGCAACCTTGCCTCCCGGGTTCAAGCAATTCTCTGGTCTTGGCCTCTCAAGTAGCTGGAGTTGCAGGTGCCCACCACCATGCCTGGCTAATTTTTGTATTTTTAGTAGAGACAGGGTTTCACCACATTGGCCAGGCTGGTCTCGAACTCCTGATCCACCCGCCTCAGTCTCCTAAAATTCTGGGATTACAGAGCTACTCACTTGACATTCACTTGAGCCAGAGGTTGCAGAGTGGAAGATGATGGGCAAAACTTAGTCTTAAATTCTTTTTTTTTGAAGATTGCTGCTCCTAAAGATGAGGGCTTAGTGTTGTGGTTTGCTGTTCTGTGGATACCATAAAGCTTGAGGCAGTGAGGGACTGGAAGGCAGTGCAGATGTTTTTTAGAGTTCTTTCATGAAGCAGGGATAGCTATTCTACCGGTTAGCAGAGAAATGATCCAGTAACCCCACCAAGGTAAAAAAGGGGGTGAATGGGGGTTGTCTGAGCCAGGTTTGTGTTTCTTGGCTGGCTAGGCTCTCCAGCTGCAACCTGTTTTCTCTGCTAAGAGGACTTCCCTTACCCAAGAGTCATACCTGGAAAGGCAAGATTTACCAACGGAGAAACACCTATTGAATTCACTGAAGTCACAAGGGTAAAGAAGAGAGCAATCGACCTGTAAGTGCTAGAAAGAGACAGGGAGGTAGTTAAGGAAAAACAGACTTCAACAAACAAAGGTATCCTACCCCCTGCCTCTACTTCCAGAATTACTCACCTCCAGCCTACACTGATCCAGCCTGGGGGACTCCAAGAGTCTCCTCTCTGCTTGGACGCCATAGCAGAAGGCGCTATCAGATCAATCAGGTAGAGGGTGGGCTGCTCTGCGTTTTTATATCAGGAAGCCAGTACCATCCACACCCTCTCCCCATTGGGGGCACCTGAATCTTCTCCCATTCTCCCAGCTGAAAGGAAAGGATTGGGGAAGGAAATGGCCTCTCTGATTCCTGACAGCTTGCACCGGGTATTCGGCCAGCTGCCCCTGTGGGCCAGGCATGAAATCAGAGTTCCCTGCAATCAGCTCCAGGTGTGTGAATTGGTGTTTTCACTATATCTTTGGGGAAAATTAGGATCTTTTGAGCAAATTATTTACAACTGCAAGGTAGAGTGAAAGAGAATCATGGGCTTTATTGAGGAAAAAAACAAGTCTTGTTCACACAACTAAACTTTTTTGAGACACAGTTTTACTCTGTCAGGCTAAAGTGCACTCATGCAATCTCGGCTCACTGCAACCTCCGCCTCTTGGGTTCAAGCGATTCTCCTGCCTCAGCCTCCTGAGTAGCTGGAATTACAGGTATGTACCACCATGCCTGGCTAATTTTTGTATTTTTAGTAGAGACAGGGGATTCACCATGCTGGTCAGGCTGGTCTCGAACTCCTGACCTAGGTGATCCACCCACCTCAGCCTCCCAAAGTGTTGGGATTACAGGCGTGAGCCGTTGCGTCTAACCTAAAACCTTTTAAGTAACATCTAGTCTCCTGGCAACTGCAGAAGTCACCCTGGTAATGCACATGAAGTGTCTTTGAAAGAATGAATGACGCCTTATTGACCCCCAAGTATAAAAGCTTAAATTTACTGCAAAAAAATACAGGCAATTACGGAAAGATACAAAGAAAACGCCAAAGTCACTCATAATAGTGCCACTGCTAATATTTAGGTGGGTAACTTTACAGATGTGTTTCTACAAACACCACACACAATTAAAAAAAAAAAACTGGGGGCAAGTTTTTGTTTTGAGACAGTCTCCCTCTATTTCCCAGGCTAGAAGGCAGTGGCGCAATCTTGGCTCACTGCAACCTCTGCCTCCCAGGTTCAAGTGATTCTCCTGCCTCAGCCTTCTGAGTAGCTGGGATTAAAGCATGCGCCACCACTTCTAGCTAATTTTTGCTTTTTTAGTAGAGATGGGGTTTCACCACGTTGGTCAGGCTTGTCTCGAACTTCTGACCTCATGATCCACCTGCCTCGGCCTCCCAAAATGCTGGGATTACAGGCATGAGCCACCACGCCCAGCCAAAAACAGGGAGGAAAATTTAAGTACTGTTTTGTAATCTGCTACTGCCACTTTATAACCTATTAAACATAAAGCTCTCCATCACCATTTTAAGGTTCCGTAGTATTCAATGTTGAGATAAATCCATGTTTATATAACTTCCTTAATTATGGGCATTAAGGTGGCTTGCAGTTTTTCATCATTATAAGCAAAAATATGATGAGCATTCTGATATATTTTCTTGGTTAACCATCAAGATAAATTCCTCAAAGTAAAACTTGTGGGTAAAAGGGAGTAGTGATCAAAATAAACAAGAATGTTATGTTGTTGTAAAGCACTTGGAAGTTTCCTGATGGGGAAACCGAGGCAAAGCAACTTGCCCAAACAATGTCAGGTGCCAGGTGGAAAATTGGGATTTCCTGAGGCCTGATCAATGTATTTTTTCAACATCTCTCATTGCTCTTTGAGATATCTAGACGTCTGCAGCCCGTGTTCCAAAATAGGTGAATATAATGCTAGATTCCATACAAGTAGTGGGTGACATTTGCAATTATTAGGTTGGTGCAAAAGTGATTGTGGTTTTTGCCACTACTTTTATTTATGTATTTATTTATTTTTTGAGATGGAGTCTTGCTCTGTTGTTCAGGTTGGAGTTCAGTGGCACAATCTCAGCTCACTACAACCTCTGCCTCCCGGGTTCAAGCGATTCTCCTGCCTCAGCCTCCCCAGTAGCTGGGATTATAGGTGGGCATCCCCACACCAAGCTAATTTTTGTATTTTTAGTACAGACTGGATTTCACTATGTTGGCCAGGCTGATCTCGAACTCCTAATCTCAAGTGATCCACCACCTGCCTTGGCCTCCCAAAGTGCTGGGATAACAGGCATGAGCCACTATGCCCAACCCTTTGTCACTACTTTTAATGGCCAAAACTGCAGTCATTTTTGCACCAACCTAAACGGTATTGATTCATGTGTTGCCTTTGAGGTGTAACCTGAGGCATCTGAAATAACATTGTAGATTATAGTAGCGTTTCCCTGACTTCTTTGATCAAAAGGGTCACATGGAGCTCTCATTAATATCAGATATTCCTGGGTCCTCCCGCCCCCACCAAAAGCTGCTGAATTGGACTCTCCTGAGGACGTGACTGGGTAATATTGTTTAATGAGCACCACAGGTGATTCTTATGATCAGGAAAACCTGGAAAATACCTGGAGGTAGTGAGATGAGAAAATCTGTAGTGGCCAGTGGTTAACTCTTTTTAGGATTGAGTAGATTGAGTAGATTACATCCCAGAGGAATTGGGGAGAGGGTGCAAAATACAGAAAAGTTTTTGAGGATAGAGATGGTAAACGGATCTCATTTTATAGCCAAAGCATGATAGCAATAGTTTCTCCTTTTATGCATATTTTCCAAAAAATGGCACTTTTTCTACAAATGTAATTTATTACCACAACAGTGAAGACTATGATGAGAAGACATTAGAGGAAAAAGGAGCAAAGACAGACTCAGAGCCCTGTTGAGAAGGTGGTCAGAGAAGTGATGGGTTAATGTGCTTATTCAGCCTCCCTCGACCCCACCTTGCTGCTCGTTCCCCTCAGGACGCTGTCTTTTCTCCAGAGTGGGAAGTTTTTGCCTTGGAAGAGGGCAGCTTTCATTAGAGCCTCCAAATTATGGGTTTCTAAAAGGCTAAGGGGCAGCACAGAGACCCCAAGCAGGAGATATGGTGAGAAGGCCTGCTGTGGGCTGGTGAAGCTGGTATATGCACCAGAGACTCATTTTGTTTGTCTCACCTAACCCAGACCTGTGGTGCACTAGGGACAGTCACTGAACAAATGGCTCCAGGCCCATGAGCATCAGCATCTAGGATTCTGCTCCGGAAAAACAGGAAGCTACGCTGTGTTCGACAGCTGACTTTGAACACAAGGAAGAAATAGCTACTCCATAAAAGTGTCTCCTAACAGGTAGGAAAAACTAACATCTTTACAAAAATGATTCTTAGAGGACTAAGTAATGCAACCACACATGGACAGACTTTTCCACAAGATAATGTCAGCCTCTGAAGCTCATTCAAATTCCAAAGATAATTATATACAAGTTAATTTCTCTTTCCCTGTTCTGTTTATTCTCCCTAATAATCATTACTGCCTCTCAAAAGAATTGTCTACAGTCCCCATCTCCTCACTCCTCAATGAAAAACTGTATATATGCGTCTGTGCCCCACTGAGGGGTTAGGGGCAATCGCTCTGTGATTTTCACCTCCCTTCCCTGCACGTTAATAACTTTGTATGCATTTTTCTCCCATTCATCTGCCTTTGGTCAGTTTATTTTCAGTGAACCTTCAGAGTGCAAAGGTGGGAGTTTTTTAGTAACTCCTGCTTTTTTGACTTTGAGAGAGAAGGAAAGGAAAAATCATTTGGGAAAAACTCAGGCTGCACCTGCACGAAGATAAGCAAGTTTGATTAGTGAGCTCCCAGGGAAAAGTTTCCTCCCCTTTTCAGGCATATACATGGTGGGAACTTACACAGGGAAGAGGGGGGCTTACCTAAAACAAACCCACAATTATTAAAATAAGAGAAGCAGGCTTTGTGCTTGCCTAGATACATACCCACAGCTGTTTAAGATAGGGGGCGTTGCACAGACAGCTTTACTGATTAGTTCCTCAAACTGCTAGAGATGAGAGAGGAGTTTCTTTAAAAAGCTTTTGAGTTCAGCTGTAACTTGGCAATACACTTGGACTCCCTTCCCTGCTGCAGAGAGCTTTTTTCTTTCACTTATTATTTTGGCATAGAGTTTCACTCTTGTTGCCCAGGCTGGAGCGCAATGGTGTGATCTCAGGTCACTGCAACCTTTGCCTCCTGGGTTCAAGAGATTCTCCTGCCTTAGCCTCCCGAGTAGCTGGGATTACAGGCATGCGCCACCATGCCTGGCTAATTTTGTATTTTTAGTAGAGATGGAGTTTCTCCATGTTGACCAGGCTGGTCTCAAACTCCTGACCTCAGGTTATCTGCCCACCTCGGCCTCCCAAAGTTTGGGGATTACAGGTGTGAGCCACCACACCCAGCCTGTTTCACTTATTAAACTTTTGCTCCAACCCCACCTTTGTGTCCACATTCCTTAATTTTCTTGGAGATAGGACAAAGAACTTGGGGTATTCGTTCAGACAATAAGCAACTGCTACATTAAGGTGCATTGGTGAGACTGCAATAACTCTGTTCACCTGTTTTGGTTGAATTGCTCTAGTGATAAAATAACCAACTAAATCATTATAGACTGGCCATGGTGGCTCACGCCTATAATCCCAACACTTGGGGAGGCTGAGGCTAGAAGTGTTAAAACCTGCGCACTGAATGAAGAGACCACACCCCCCCACCCCCCCACCCCCCCCACCCCCGCCAAACAGGCTTTGTGTGAGCAACGTGGCTGTTTATTCACCCGGGTATGGGCAGGCTGAGTCCAAAAAGAGAGTCATCAGAGGGTAGTAGCATAGGAGTTGGTTTCATAAGTTGGTTTTATAGGTTTGGGGTAGGCAGTGGAAAGTTACAGAAGTTACAGTTCAGGGCAGTTTTTGCAAGCTGGGAGGGGGGTCATAGGATCTGGAGTCACGAGGCTGACCAAGGTCAGTTACAAAGTCCAATTGCCTTATCAATTGAAGCAGGAATAAGGAACAACAGAGAATGTTTCATTCTTTCTTTTCAACATTCTTTCAGTGTTGATCATTCTTTCTCCTTTTGTGGTTTGCCAGTTACTTCAGACTTTCCAGGAACTCATCTGGGGTGTCTGTGCAGGTCACAGAGGTTACCATGGTGTCCATGGTGCCGTCAGTTGGCCTAAAAGACCTTACAAGGAGATCACTTGAGGCCAGGAATTCAAAACCAGCTTGGACAGTGTGGCAGGACCCTGTCTCTTAACAATTTATTTATTTATTTATATTTTTAAGACAGAGTCTCACTCTGTTGCCATGCTGGAGTGCAATGGCACAATATCTGCTCACTGCAACCTCTGCCTGCCAGGTTCAAGCTATTCTTGTGCCTCAGCCTCCCCAGTAGCTGGGACTACAGGCATGTGCCACCACACCTGGCTAAGTTTTGTAATTTTAGTAGAGACAGGGTTTCACCATGTTAGTCTCGAACTCTTGACCTCAGATGATCCATCTGCCTTGGCCTCCCAAATTGCTGGGATTGTAAGCATGAGTCACCATACCTGGCCAAAAAATTTTTTTAATATAATAATTTTGCCTGATTTCTGAGTGATCTACATAAGCTACAGAGTCTAAGGTTCAAGGATGAAAACTCAGTAGCATAAAGATCAAAAGCCGAAATGAATGGATCCAGAGCTCGAGGCTTTGAAACAAAGTCCAACTCCCTATTGTAAAATGAAGATATTAAAAGATTTAATATGTAGAGAGGTTTAGTGACTTGCTCCAGGTCATTTACCAAGTTAATAGCACACAGAACTCCAGTGAGAAACCAGGTCTCCTGATGCCACTCCCTGTCTTTTCTAATTCATTTTTATTTTCTCTCTCTCTCTCTCTCTCTCTCTCTCTCTCTCTCTCTGTGTGTGTGTGTGTGTGTGTGTGTGTGCATGCACGCGCATGCACGTGCATGCGGGGTTTTAAAACTCTGTTATTCTCTTGCAGTTCACTTGTCTTTAAAAGTATAAGATGACATTAATTAGAATTTAGAATATAAGATAAATAATATAAAAACTTCTCCCATTTATGCTAATGCAGCTCAAAATAGCTTTCAAATATCAAATATGAATTTAACTTGGAAAAATAAGATAGGCTATGTCAAGGAGAATGTTCTCGAACATCATATGGTAGTTCCTCTACCAATCTAATATACAATGTTAATGTTGTTTTCCCCTTGGGTCCTTTAGACAGATCCAAGTTGAATGAGCTTTCTGACAGTAATAAATTCAGAAAGAACTAGGATGAAAGCTTTATCGATCTATAAATATAAAGTTAAGGCGGTATCAATATTCAGAAGACAGAAGGCCCAGAAGTCCTTTTTATTTTTATTTTTCTGAGATGATTCTTGTTCTGTTGCCCAGGCTGCAGTGCAGTGCTGTGATCTCAGTTCACTGCAACCTCCACTTCCTGGGTTCAAGAGATTCTTTTGCCTTAGCCTCCCGAGTAGTTGGGATTACAGGCATGTGCAATCGCACCCAGCTAATTTTTTGTATTTTTAGTAGAGATGGGGTTTCGCCATGTTGGCCAGGTTGGTCTCGAACTCCTGACGTCACATGATCTACCTGCCTTGGCCTCCCAAAGTGCTGGGATTACCGCGACCAGTGGAGAAGTTCTAAATAAAAACTCATTTACATACAAATATTAACACAAATGACCCTATGGCTAAGTAGTTAGGGCAATGGTTACTCTTAGCAATGTAGCATATTTCTTTTAGTTGATAGAATATAAGGTATGTTCAGTATTGAAGTTCTTAGAGTTATGCAGTAGATTGAGTGCAAAAGTCTCAATCTTGCACCCTTCTCTGTGCTCCTACCCTTTGTAATGTACCTTTGTAGTCAGCCTACTTTACCACCACGTAATCATAATAGGTCAACTGCCCAATGCCCACAGCAAGTCAATACTCTGAGACACTGCATTGCAGCAGAGAAAGAGGTTTAATCACAGGGTCACTGAACGAGGAGATGGGAGGAAACCTCAAATTCATGTCCCTGAGGAGTTTAGGGCTGGGTTGTTTTTTTTTTTTTTTTTTTTTTTTTTTTTTTTTTTGAGACAGAGTCTCCCTCTATCGCCCAGGCTGGAGTGCAGTGGCACAATCTCAGCTCACTGCAACCTCTACCTCCCAGGTTCAAGCAATTCCCTGCCTCGGCCTCCTGAGTAGCTGGGATTACAGGGGCCTGCCACCATGCCCAGCTAATTTTTGTAGTTTTAGTAGAGATGGGGTTTCACCATCTTGGCCAGGCTGGTCTTGAACTCCTGACCTCATGATCCACCCACTTCAGCCTCCCAAAGTGCTGGGATTACAGGTGTGAGCCACTGTGCCCAGCTGGGGCTAGAGTTTTTAAAGGGTTTTGGAATGGGCCAGTGTGTGATCATTGATTGGTAGAGTGTGGGGTGAAGTCATGGGACAGGGAGATGAAGGAGCTATTTTCATGGTGATCCCATTCCTCTGGGCAAGGATTGGGGCAGTCCTCAAAATGGTTGCCGGAAGGCAGAGCATGGTGGCTCATGCCTGTAATCCTAGCACTTTAGGAGGCCAAGGCAGGCAGATCATTTGAGATCAGGAGTTTGTGACTACCTTGGCCAACATGGTGAGACCCCGTCTATACTAAAAATACAAAAAATTAGCCAGGCATGGCAGTATGCTCCTACAATCCCAGCTATTCAGGAGGCTGAAGCAGGAGAATTGCTTGAATCCAGGAGGCAGAGGTTGCAGTGAGCCGAAATAACACTGCAGAATACAGTAAATTCCTCTTCAAAGGTTTGGCCTGTTAACTCCCTTTAAAATTCAAGAGGGGGGAAATTGTTAAGTACAATGAGTTCTGAGTTTCTCTTCAAAGAACCAATATGTCAGTATGTTTAGTTTCCCTGTTCTTTGTTCTCTATTTTAAAGTGTAAATTCCTCATTCCTTATACCTCCTTGCCCCTAGTTTCAGTAAACAACCCCCTCCTAACCTCTATACTCACGTATTTGGAGTCTTTCATCATCCCTAGTCACCTGCTCTGTAACTGTCCTTCCCATGGAAACTATTCACCTGCCACTCTGGCTCATACCCCTGCTCTCTTTAACCAATCGGAATTAGCTTAGACTGTGCTGTCCAACCCTAGCCAATGGGGGAATGACACAGCAGTGGGGACTAGCTGCATTAGGGATAAGAACCCCTTCTCTTCCCTTGTCCAGTGTGTTCTTGCCATTGCTCCATTCCCGAGACACATCCTTCTATAGAAGTAAATTTGCCTTGCTGAAAAAATTTATGTTCGAGTCCTATTTCTTTTGTAGCACTGAAAATTTGTTTCTAACAGCACCACTGCACTCCAGCCTGGGTGACAGAGCAAGACTCTGTCTCAATTAAAAAAAAAAAAAGATCAGGAGCAGTGGCTCATGCCTGTAATCCCAACACTTTGGGAAGCTGAGGCAGGTGGATGACCTGAGGTCAGGAGAAACCAGCCTGGCCAACATAGTGAAACCCTGTCTTTACTAAAAATACAAAAATTCGCTGGGCCTGGTGGGGGGCACCTGTAATCTCAGCTACTTGGGAGGCTGAGGCAAGAGAATTGCTTGAACCAGGAGGTGGAGGTTGCAGTGAGCCAAGATCACACCACTGCACTCCAGCCTGGGTGACAAAAATGAAACTGTCTCAGAAAAAAAAAAATGGTTGCTGGAATTTGGGGTCTGAAAAATCTCAAGTTATCCTTAAGCAAAAAGCCTTAGATTCTAATGTCAGAGAACCTGTCTATAGGAACAGCAGAGATGCAAATCAATTCTTAAACAGTCTCACTACCCTAATGTCAGAGATCCTATCTACAGGAACAATGGGGGTGCAAATGGTCAGTATCTAGTACTATGTGACTTTCAACAACAAGAAAGTGGGCCAAAGTGCAGCCTGATTGATGCTTAATTGTAGCTAAATTTCTGTCCCCAATCTGGCATGCCGTTCTTGTCAACTTAGGTTTCACCACCCCAACCACCGAAATCTGGCAGGCCTTGTGACTTGCTTTGGCCCATAGAATGTGGTGGAAATGATCATGTGCCATTTCTGAGACTAGGTCTCAAGAGGCCTCATACACCCTGCTGTCACCATGAGAACAAGCCCAGGCTAACCTGTAGATAATGAACAATCTCAAAAAGCAGAGACAGGGCACCAAAGCTGAGGCCATCCTAGAGTGACCAATCCTCAGCTGACTTGCTAGTTAACTGGTGATGAATGTGTGAGCCCAGCCACTCAATCATCCCTGCATCCCTGGTATGTAACCCACTTGATCATGGTGGATTATCTTTTTGATATGCTATTGGATTCAGTTAGCTAGTATTTTGTTGAGGTTTTCCAATTCTATTCTCATCAGGAATATTGGTTTGTTGTTTTCTTTTTTTGTTATGTCCTTTCCTGGTTTTAGTATTAGGGTTTGTAGAATGATTTAAGGAGGTTTACTTCTTCCTCTATATAGCAGAATAGTGTCAATTGGATTGATACCAATTCTTTGCATGTCTGATAGAATTTAGCTTTGAATCCATCTGGTCCTGGATTTTTTTTTTTCTTGGCCTTGTTTTTATTACCATTTCAATCTTGCTGCTTGTTATTGGTCTGTTCAGAGTTTCTATTTCTTCTTGGTTTAATCTAGGAGAGCTGTAGGTTTCCAGGAATGTATCCATCTCCTCTAGGTTTTCTAGTTTGTGTGTGTAAAGGTGTTCATAGTAGCCTTGAATGATCTCTTATATTTCTGTGGCATCTGTTGTAATACCTCCATTTCATTTCTAATTGAGCTTATTTGGATCTTCTCTCTTCATTTCTTGGTTAATCTCACTGGAAGTCTATCAATTTTATTTATCTTTTCAAAGAACCAACTTTTTGTTTCATTTATCTTTTGTAGTTTTTTTTCTTTCAATTTCATTTAGTTCTTATTTCTTTTTTTCTGCTGGGTTTGGGCTTGCTTTGTAGGTTGTGTCACCATTGTTGTTCAGTTTGAATAATTTTTTAATTTCCATCTTGATTTCATTGTTTGCCCAACAATCATTCAGGAGCAGCTTATTTAATGTCCATGTATTTGCATGATCTTGAGGGTTCCTTTTGGAATTGATTTCCAATTATATTCCACTGTGCTCTGAGAGAGTACTTGCTATAATCTGGATTTTCTTAAATTTGGTGGGTTGTTTTTTTTGTTTGTTTTTTTTTTTTTTTTTGAGACAGTTTCACTCCCTCACCCAGGCTGGAGTGCAGTGGGGTGATCTCAGCTCAATGCAGCCTCTGCCTCCTGGGTTCAAGCAATTCTTCTGCCTCAACCCCCTGAGTAGCTGGGATTACAGGCATGCACCAGAATGCCGGGTTATTTTTGTAATTTTAGGATATATGGGATTTCACTGTGTTGGTCAGGCTGGTCTCAAATTTCTGACCTCAGGTGACCCACCCACCTTGGCCTCCCAAAGTACTGGGATTACAGGTGTGAGCCCCCAAGCCCAGCCTTAAATTTGTTGAGACTTCTTTTTTGGCCTGTTATGTGATCTATCTTGGAAAATACTTCGTGTGCTGATGAATTGAATGTATATTCTAAGTTGTTGGGTAAAATGTTCTGTAAATATCTGTTAAGTTCCATTTGCTCTAAGGTATAGTTTAAGTCCATTGTTTCTTTGTTGACTTCCTGTCTTGATGACCTGTCTAGGGCTGTCATTGGAGTATTGAAGTCCCTGCTATTATTGTTTTGTCTATCTCATTTATTAGGTCTACTAGTAATCGTTTTATAAACTTGGGTGCTCCAGTGTTTGGTGCATATATATTTAAGATTGTGATGGTTTCCTTTTGGACTAGGCCTTTTACCATATATAATGTCCATCTTTGTCCTTTTTTTTTTTTTTTTTTGTGATGGAGTCTTGCTCTGTTGCCCAGACTGGAGTACAGTGGCATGCTCTCTGCTCACTGTAACCTCTGCATCCCAGGTTCAAGCGATTCTCCTGCCTCAGCCTCTCAAGTAGCTGGGACTACAGGAGCATGCCACTACGCCCAGCTAATTTGTGTTTTTTTTTTTTTAGTAGAGATGGGGTTTTACCATGTTGGCCAGGCTGGTCTCAAACTCCTGACCCCAGATGATCTGCTCACCTCAGCCTTCCAAAGTGCTGGGATCATAGGCATGAACCACTGTGTCTAGCCTCTTTGTCTTTTTTAACTGTTGTTGCTTTAAAGTCTGTTTTGACTGATAGAAGAATAGCTACTCCTTCTCACTTTTTATGTCCATTTACATGGAATGTCCTTTTTCACCCCTTTACCTTTAGTTTATGTGAGTCCTTACATGTTAGATGAGTCTTTTGAAGACAGCAGATACTTGGTTGCTGAATTCTTATTCATTCTGCCATTCTGTGTCTTTTAAGTAGAGCGTTTAGACCATTTACATTCAGTGTTGGTTTTGTGAATTAAAGTACTATTATTTTCATTGTGCTTGTTGTTGCCTGAATACCTTTTTTTTTTTTTTTTCCCATTGTGTTATTGAGATTTGTGCCTTAAGGAGGTTCTATTTTGGTGCATTTTGAGAATTTGTTTCAAGATTTAGAAGTCCTTTTAGCAGTTCTTGAAGTGCTGGCTTGGTAGTGGCGAATTATCTCAGCATTTGTTTGTCTGAAAAAGACTGTGTTTTTCCTTCATTTATGAAGCTAAGTTTCACTGGATACCAAATTTTTGGCTGATAGTTGTTTCGTTTAAGGAGGCTAAAGACAGGACCCCAATCCCTTCTAGCCTGTAGGGTTTCTGCTGAGAAATCTGCTGTCAGCCTGATAGTTTTTCCTTTATAGTTTACCCGATGCTTTTACCTCACAGCTCTTAAGATTATTTCCTTCATTTTGACTTTAGATAACCTGATGTGCCTACATGATAATCTTTTTTATGATGAATTTCCTGGGTGTTCTTTGAGCTTCTTGTATTTGGAGGTCTAGATCTCTAACAAGGCCAGGGAGGTTTTCCTCGATTCCCTCAAATATGTTTTTCAAACTTTTAGATTTCTCTTTTTCCTCAGGAACACCAGTTATTCTTAGGTTTGGTCATTTAATACACACCCAAACTTCTTAGAGATTTTGTTCATTTTTAAAATCCTTTTCTCTTTATCTTTGTTGGATTGGCTTAACTCAAAAGCCTTGTCTTCAAGCTCTGAAGTTTTCTTCTTGTTTGATTCTTGTTTGAGAAGACCTGGATTCTGATTTGGTTGTCTTTATCCTCGATGGGTATGTGGCTTTGCCAATGCTGAGGTTGTTTCAAGAACCAAGAGAAGTTAATATTTGAAAGAGATGAGTGGTATGTGTATGTGTGTGTGCACGCATGTGTGTATATACATATATATGTTTTTCTAGAGTAGCTTGTATATAAAAGAGCAGTGATATAGCTACTGGGTTTGTTGTTTGTTTATTGTTGTTGTTATGGTTTTTGAGAGGGAGTTTCGCTTTTGTTAGCCAGGCAGGAGTCCAATGGCATGATCTCGGCTCACGGCAAGCTCTGCCTCCCAGGTTCAAGCAATTCTTCAGCCTCAGCCTCCCAAGTAGCTGGGATTACAGGCATGAGCCACCATGCCCGGCTAATTTTGTACTTTTAGTAGAGACGGGGTTTTTCCATGTTGGTCAGGCTGGTCTTGAACTCCCAACCTCAGGTGATCTACCCACCTGGGCCTCCGAAAGTGCTTGGATTATAGGCGTGAACCACTGCATCTGGCCTAAGCTGCTGTTTTTAACTATAGCAGGACTCCACTTGTTCAGAGAGTGTGTAAGGTGAGGAAGGAGACCCAGGCATCTGGGATCACCTCCTCCTTGATTTCCACACTGCATTTCAATAGAAGAAAAGGCTGACTGACTGGCGCCTCCTGAATCACCTTCCTGTAAATAGCAGGCTTGGTATTGGGGAATCTCTCTGGAAGACACTGTTTTTACTTAAACAAGATCAAACCCCTACCCCACTCCTCCATCCGGAGACCAGAAACCTTTCACATGTAGTTCCTAAAGCTGTAAACCCAAAACCCTTTCATATGTGATTTCTCAAGCTGTAAACCCAAGACTAGAGCTGTAAACCCAAAACGCTTTCACCCGTAATTTCTAAGGCCATAAACCTAAGATTCTTTCACGTGTAATATCTAGAGTGTAAGCCTATATAAAGGCAGAGCCTCTCTTTGTTAGACGAGCTGGGTTAAGACAAATCATTGCCCGGCTCCCGGCCATAATAATAATAATAAACTCCTTCCTTTCCCGTTCAGTATTCGAGGGCTCTGTTTCTCATGGCTGCTCCTGCTACAAAGTGTCCACACAGCAATGGCACTATGGGACCAGGATAAAGTGTTACTAAAACACATAGCAGCTAATTTTGCTCGGTGTAGCCACTTCTGTATCCTTGGCTAAACTGGGAAATCATCCTGTAAGTGTGTGTGTGTTCTTTTTACTAATCAGTAATTCAGCTGCAATTGGGTCATATGCAAGTTTGCTTAAGTTTTATAACCCTATAAGTGCAGGTGTAAATATCCTCACATCCCCAAGAGAACAGCCTTTGTAATTCTTGAGAGTTTGGTAGAAATGCTGTAAATGAGTACTAGAAGAGATTTCACATAGGTGCACAATATGTATTTGGTGACGCAGAAGGAAATGAGGGAGGGTTAGGATGTAACTGATATGAGAGGAACTGATAGGACATTGTCACATTCAAAAGGCCATTAGACATGGTTACTGGAGCAAGGCAAATACTGTATTTGAGTAAAGTCAGTTGCGTGCAAGGAAATAGCTTTAGTGTGATAAGAACGGCAAGTGACTAACTGTTGCCCTCAGGGTCAGGATTACAGCTCTGGGCAGCTGGAGGTGAGGTGGACTGTTGAATCCAGGCTACATCTAAAGAAATAACTGCTCAGCTCGGGCAGAGGTTATTGTCATGATCTTCAGTTTCTCATCTGGAAGCTAAACATCCAGATTCCATTAAATTTCCTCAATTTTACTGTTGTTGTTTAATGTTAAAAATATTTTCAAAATCCTGCACCTGCCAAACAAGACCTATCTCTGGCCATATTTATCCCATCAACCATGAGCCTATAACCTCCAAAGCCATGGAGACCATGCATATTGTGGCTAAGCTGCTGCTCACCTTGTGGGAATGGGGCAGGAGGCAAACCTGCAGCTCCTCCCACTCCCTCCAAATCTCCCCCTTCAGCTTCTCTGAATCCTAGGCCAGTTGCGTTTTCAGCTCTGTCTATGGTGAAAGGTGGCAGCTTATCCTGTAGACACCTGTATCATGGAGGTTGGGGTTGGTGAGAGACAGGAGTGGGTTTCATTTTGTTTTCTGGGGTTCCACTTTGTCCCTGTATGTTCCAATTTGTTCTTTTTCTTCACTTTCCCTCCATTTTTACTTCCCGGTTGCTGGCCCTACAGACTTTGGGTCTAAACACCTGCTGCAGAAGAAATAGCCTTACTAGACAGCTTACCTGGCTTCCAGGTATAAGCTTAATCTCTGCAATAAACCCTTTATTCTATATCACTCAGTCCAACCATCAGCTTCATGAGAGTTGAACGGTTTTGATGGTATTTGATGATCTGCTAATGGGTGCTATAACACACCTCCCTTGTGGTAAATTCTGCCATCTTGAAACAAAATGGCAGCTAACATAGGTTTTTTTCAATGATTGTTGTTCCTGCAGTTTTTCTAGAACTTGAGTTATAGAGGGGACCTGTTGGTAGAAGAATTACATGGATTGAAATCTTCAAGTCACAAAACCAATAAGTAAGGAGGAAAGACATAATAAAAAAGGGAAATTTGTTCAGCTAACAAAGCCAGTTGAATCAAGTGTAGAATTTAAATTCTTAGCCCCTGCTTAGACTATCTGGTATTCAAATTTGAAAGAATTTGTTTTTGGAAGCCTTTATAAAACTCTTCACTGTTACAATGTATGCCATCTGGGATTTAGCATTTATAAAATATGCAGTTAAGAGATGCCAAGAGACTCCTCATGCAAACCAGATGGTACAATAACAGCTCTGTCTTTAGTTTTCTGCCAGAAAAATAGGGCTTTGAATGGCTTGAAACTTATATGAATAAATTAAGCTCAACCAATACTTCAGGGACATTACAATTTCAATCGGCAACTTATCCACCTAAATATTTTTATAAATATTTTCATTTAGAAAAGAAGAAACATAAAGGCAGACAGACAATGGTTCTTTTTGATTGTTAAGGAATACAAACATGATGCAATGCTTTTAAGGAAAACACCAATGACTTTCAATGTGGGAATGAAAGTTTCTCATTTTGACAGTGATATATGTGTTTATTCATTCATTTCTTTGTTTGTTTATTTGTTTTTTGAGACAGAGTTTTGCTCTTGTCACCCAGGCTGGAGTGCAATGGCACGATCTTGGCTCACTGCAACCTCTACCTCCTGGATTCAAGCAATTCTCCTGCCTCAGCCTCCTGAGTAGCTGGGATTACAGGCATCTGCCACCATGCCCAGCAAATTTTTGTATTTTTAGTAGACAGGGTTTCGCCATATTGGCCAGGCTAGTCAATATATGTGTTTAAGTTAGAAGTGAGGTTGTTGAAACTTTTTCTGAATAGGAGAAATCCATATCAAATACGTTGAACAGTTGTATTATTGTGCTAAAGAGAAAATACACATGTAGGTAACATTTTCTGGACAATACATTGAGCACATCTTTACCTTAACAGATAGTCTCTCATAAACCCAAGTGCAGTGCATACAGTAATGTGTTACTGATGGCTTGTTTTGTCCTTGTGTGGTTCCTGCAAGTTTTCCATGGAACAACAGGACTTTTGTAATACCCTCTAATTTTCCTTATTTTGTTACTGTTTCTATTTTCATTAAAATTCATAATAAGATCCTCATTAGATGAAGTAATCTTGTTAAAAGCAGTGTTCTACTCTGATCTTTTTCCTTCTTATGTAAAAAAATGTGCTTCCCTACCATACAAGTGAATTTCTTCTCTAATTAGACATGAATAGCCTTAGAGATCAAACACAGGCTGCTTTTGAAAGCCAGATCTCTTAGGACACAGGAGCAACCTCATTACTAAAAATATGTGTTTCTGGGTTACACGAGCCATTGAATTTCTTTTCCCAATTAGCGGTGAATGGTTTTTCAGAACAATGAGGGAGAAGTTTGGTTTGCACTTTGCAAGGGTTTTTTTTTTTTTCCTTGAGGGTAGACTGGAAATATCAACTACCATCATCTCTGTCCCTTCTTTTCCTCTCCCTGAGCAAAGGGACACACACGACTCTGTTTTATAGATAGTAAGAGTCTCAGGTAAGTTATTTATCCAAATGCTACTTCCTCTGGGCCAGGATTGGACTCCATGGTAGAAAGAACACCTGTTTAGATCAACCAGTTGTTAGCTACTGTCAGCTATTTTGATGTTAGGGGAGATTGTAAAATCATAAACACAACAGTGAGAAGCTGACAATGTCCTTGTTCTGGGGGGAGTAGGGGACCCATTCATGGGAGAGTCTCTCCAGGTGCTGCCCCTAGAATGGGATTAATCATGTCTTCTCTGGGTCTTTGGCAAAAAAGAAGTGGTGTCTGGGGAGAAGGACTTCTTATCATTAAATAACAAAATGCTTGGGGTTCTGGACAATAGGTTGAGTTTCCAGAGTTTCAGAACAATACAGGAAGAAATAAAACCTGCCTCTCTAAACCTAAGTGTCAGTCAGAGTCAAGGAAATACAGAGGTCACAGGCAGGATATTTCTCTGAGATACACTAGTAGTATGAGAGTATCAGGAGATACGGGGGGCACGGCGTGGCTCCAACAGGAATGTTGATGAGAGTCTTGACTTGGAGTCACTGCCACTCAGGTCTGAGCCTCAGCATCTCTCCAGTGTGTCTAGCAAATATCCTTCTCTGGCCTTCCAGGAGTTCTGCTGTATACTGCTGGAACACACTCAAATACTAATTTCCACAAGATCAATACAGTGAAAAAAAGCACAACTGCCCCCACAATCACCATGACTCCTCACAAGGAGTTAGTGTCTACATTATATACAAATTTGTGTTAGCTCTTTTTATTAATTTCTGCCCTTACCATTTCCCATCAATTTTGTTTCCTTTGGTCGTTGAAGAATTAAAATATAATTATTGGGCTAAAACTTTCTCTGTTCCCTAAGCCACAATCACACTACTTCTTCTAGTTTGTAGAAACATACATTTTGGGTTGTAAAAAAAAAATTTTATCTCTTCATCTTTACAGTAAAGTTAGTTGATGATATTGATATGATCACTAGCAACATCCCACAATTTTATCCACAAGGTTATGGAGACACAAATAGATGGAGTAACTTTCCTCAGATAATATGAACTCTAGATCTTCAACCCTCTTTCCTAACCTCACCTTGAAGGGATGGAATAAAGAGCATCTTCAAGTTGAAAAGAAATTTTTAAACCCTTCTCTTCCCCCTGACCTGCCCCATTCTTCTCCCAAAAAAGTTTTCCCAAGGAAGTGCTAGAGGATACCAGGATATTTATCATTTAAGGAAAGTTCATATATTTCACCATTTCACAGGAGACTTCAAGTCCTACGTACTGTTGGAGCTAAGAACTTATTTCTCTTTCTTGTCTTCTATCTCCAATCCTTCTTCCTCATACCTATAATCATTCTGTCCCCTTTACCCTTTGCCTCCATCCTGTGAAAGTTAGTCATGTAAATTGTGTCATTTTTGTTATACCCAACCAAATCAGTGTTGAGGGGCTGGGTGGCAGAGGCAGTGGGGAAGCACTCTGAGTACCAATAAGAAATTGCTCCAAGAATGTAATTCTCTGCAAGACTGACTGCTGGGACTGCCCGCTATAACCCAAGAGAAGTTTTATATACAGCTGCTGAGATAAGTTGCTGCAACTCTAGGACGAATTTTGTCCACTAAACTTGCCAGCTCTCCAAATCCTTACTAGTGCCAGTGAACTTTCTTGAAGAGCAATATGTAACATTTCTCTTTTTAATAAAACCTCTGAACTTCTCTTTGTTCTTTAGACATACTGAAGACCACCTGGCCTATGTGTAGATCCCAAATTGCAAATCTTTTTCTAAATAAAACATGAAATTTAGAGATTCAGCTCTAGATTTTTGACGTTGATGGTCCTCTTCCTCATCCTCATTTTGTTTATGGCCATCCTAGTGGCCACCATTCTTCTCTTCCCCCTCCTCTTCCTCATCCTCTTTTTCTGATAGCTGACCCTTTGGTTGGAGTGTTAGGATTCTACTACAAATAATACATCTTTGAGAAGTTCTCTCTCAGGTTATGTATTTTATTATTATTATTATTTTTATTATTATTTTGAGACAGAGTCTTGCTCTGTCACCCAGGCTAGAGTGCAGTGTGTGATATCAGCTCACTGCAACCTCAGCCTCCCAGGTTCAAGTGATTCTCCTGCCTCAGCCTCATGAGTAGCTCAGTTTGCAGGTGCGCGCCACCATGCCCAGCTAATTTTTGTATTTTAGTAGAGACAGGGTTTCACCATGTTGGACAAGCTGGTCTTGAACTCCCGACCTCAAGTGATCCACATGCCTTGGCTTCCCAAAGTACTGGGATTACAGGGGTGACCCACCACACACACTCTATTTTTAAATTTCAAAGTGCATTAATGAATGCAATTGTATCTAAATTAAAGTGACTCATGCAAAACTTGAGGAACAACCTTACCGTTTTCTCCAAGTATTCACTATCATGTTTGGATATGTCCCTCTCTCTGGGCTAAAAAGAATGTTTAAAAAAAAGCTAAATAATGCTGCCCTCTAGGCTGCTTCTACTGCTGTTCACCTAGAAGCCAGAAAAAGGAACAAACAGTGACCCTTGGAGTTTATTATTATTGTGAAGAAACTGCAGATGAAAGCTTTATACTTTTTTGAGTGGATAAATAATTTATCTTGGAATAAAGACTTAGACAAAAAGAGATAAGAGGAATACACAGTTACAGACTTCAAAAACAGATATTTTTCACATCAATTTAGTGGACAGTTATCCAAATATATTAAAGATTATGTAATAATATGGGAATATATTTATGACAGATTAAAGAGTGGAAAAGACATAATGTAAAATTATATGTATTTGATGAAAACAATGTACAAAATATACCACAGGAGAATATATGCATAGTTGATGAGTTATGTAAGGATGATGTTTCTAATTTAGTTGTAGTGTCTTCAGAGAACACGGTTTGCATGAACGTGGTTATTTGTTATTTGTTGAGAACTGCATGGGCTCTATTCAGTGGTAAGGTTTTTTTGTTTTGTTTTGGTTTGGTTTTTTGCTTTATTTTGTTTTTGAGACAGAGTCTCACTCTGTCACCCAGGCTGGAGTGCAATGATGTAGTCTCAGCTCACTGCAACCTCCACCTCCTGAGTTCAAGGGATTCTCCTGCTTCCGCCTCCCATAGCTGGGACTACAGGCACACACCATCACACCCAGCTAATTTTTGTATTTTTAGTGTAAACAAGGTTACACTTTGTTGGCTAGGCTGGTCTCGAACTCCTGAACTTGTGATCCGCCTGCCTCAGCCTCTCAAAGTGCTGGGATTACAGGCATGAGCCGCTGCGCCTGGCCTAGTGGTCGGGTTTTATAAATATTCTATGTGTGCTTAGAAAAAACATGCATTTACTGTGGGGTACAGGGTCCTTTCTCTATGTGACTATTAGATGAAGCTTGTTAATTGTGCTCAAATCTTCTATATCTATACCAATTTTTAATCTGATATAGAACATTATGATGGTATCTTAAATCTTCCCCTATGATTGCGGGTTTGTTTTTTCTGTTTAATTTTTGCTTTCCCTCTTTTGCAGCTATGTTATTCAATTTATACAAGTTTAAAACTATCATGGTTTCTTGACTAATTGTTCCTTTCATTATTATGTATCATCTCTCTTTATCCCTAGTAAATTTTTTTTGGCTTAAGCTATATTTTCCCTTGCTACCAATACAAATGCTCCTCAACTTACAGTGCAAACCCACCATAAGTTAATATAATAACTCAGTTGTGAGCTGAGAAGCATACTAAATTCATATCATTTTTGCACCATCATAAAGTTGAAAAATTAGGTCAAACTCTCATAAGTTGCAGACCGTCTATATGGGTACACCAATGTTTTATTAGCATTTCCTTGCTATAACTTTTCCATTTTTTGCTTTCAATCTTTCTGCAATTTTATATTTTCGATATGTCTATTATGCACAAGACATGGCTGAGCCTTTCACATCATAAATTTACTCCATTTTCTTTTGTTTTTATTGCAGATAGATCTGGAATTTTTTTTGGTCTTATATTGTACTCTTTATAGTCATTTTTCTATACTTTTTCTCCTTCCTTTGAGTTATTGATAAGTTTAAGTTACTGATTTGAGATCTTTTTTCTTTCTCATATATGCATAAAAAGCTACAAATTTTGTCCTAAGCTTTTCTTTAACTGCATCCTCTAAATCTTGATATGTGGTATTTTCATTTTCATTCTCTCCAAAATATATCTGATATAGGACTTATATCCAGAGTATACAAATAATTCTTATAATTTATTAATAAGACAACTTAATTAAAATTGGGCAAAAAGATTTGAATAGAAGATGTAAGAATGGATAATAGACACATGAAAAGATGCTCAATATCTTAGTCATTCGGGAATTGCAAATTAAAACCACAGTAATATCACTTCACAGCCACTAGGATGGCCATAAACAAAAAGATAGGCAATAATAAGAGCTGGCAAGGATGTGGAGAAACTGAAACCCTCATACATTATTGGTGGAAATATGAAGTCGTATAGCCACTATGAAAACCGTTTGGCAACTTCTGAAATCTAAATGTAAATTGCCATGTAACCCAGCAGTTTCACTCCTTGATATGTATGCAAGACACATGAAAATATGTGTCCACACGGAGACTTGTACGTCAGTGTTCATACTAGCATTATTCATCAATGCTAAAAAATGGAAACAACCCAAATATTCATCATATTCATCAAACATTGAATGGATGAAGAACATTTGGTGTGCTAGGACAGTGGAATATTACTTAGCAGTAAAAAGAAAGGAACTACTGTTACATGCTACACATGAACAACCCTCAAAAAAGTATGCATTGAAAAAAGCTATACAATGAAGACTGTATATTGCAGGATTTCATTTATCTGAAATGCCTATAAAAAACAAATCTATAGGCAGGCACAGTGGCTCATGCCTATAATCCCAGCACTTTGGGAGGCCAAGGCAGGCAGATCATGAGGTCAAGAGATCAAGACTATGCTGGCCAACATGGTAAAACCCGATCTCTACTAAAATAAAAAAAATTAGCTGGGTGTGGGGATGCACACCTGTAGTCCCAGCTCCTCGGGAGGCTGAGGCAGGAGAATCGCTTGAACCCGGGAGGTGGAGGTTGCAGTGAGCTGAGATCGCACTGCTGCACTCCAGTCTGGCAACAGAGCAAGACTCTGTCTCAAAACAAACAAACAAACCCACAAATCTATAGAGACAGAAAGCAGACCAGTGATTTCCTGGGGTTGGGAGTGGAAATGGGATTGACTGCAAACGGCATGAGGGATCTTTGAGGGTTGATGGAAATTATGAAAATGGGTATGCAACTCTATAAATGTCCTAAAAATCATTGAATTGAATTGAATTGTATACATAAAATGGGTAAATTTAGTGGTGTTATACCTCAATAAAGCTGTTATTTTTGGAAATAAAAACAGTGAACTAGACCTAGCTCTGCATTTTTAAAAGAAATTTCTTACATTCTGTGCCTAGATTACCAGTATTACACTCAAGAAACTAATGGACATAGAAAAATTAAATGTGCCTCAAAACACTCAAGATGAATACAGCAGTCTTCAGTAGTCAACGTCATGGCCATTCCAGAGAGAAAAGGTCCAAGTTAAGTGCCTCGAGCCTTGTTGCCTTCCGTGAAAGGAAGCTGGAATGAGCTTTGCCCTGGTGACACTCTTCCTTGTCACTGATTAACTAGCTCTATGGGAAGGTTGCTCTGCCAACACCCTGCTCTTCCTGGAGAGACATCTGGCCAAGTTCTGGTGAGCAGAAAAAATGTCTACTCGTTACCACCAAGCTGCTAGTGATAGTTACCTGGAACTTCTAAAAGAGGCTACCAAGCGAGATCTAAATCTTTCGGATGAAGATGGCATGACTCCCGCTCTCTTGGCAGCCTACCATGGGAACCTGGAAGCCCTAGAGATAATCTGCAGTAGAGGGTAAGTTCAACCCGATGGTTTCAGTTGGAAACAGAATTCAAGGTAGCTTTTTGCAGACAGCAGCAAGAGGCAGGGACATCAGTACACATACTTTATCCTTCTTCTAGATTGTCTAAATGATTGGCTTTTTAGAGAAAGGGAGAAAACTATACCTAGAGAGGCTCTCTTTTCTCACTGAGGACTGGCACTATGGGAGTGGCTCGTCCCTTAGTCACAGTCAGAGGAGAGATTCTGAACTGTAAGGCATTATCTGTGTGGAGAAGAGGGGAGATATTTTAATTCTATGCCTTTAAAAATGGTTTTCATGAAATTTAAATAGTTTATGCTTTTAAAAGAGGCCACTGTTTTACTTGGTTTTAAGTTGTCAAATTTGGTTGGAACAAATGACATGTTTTTAGTTTATTTTTTCATCTATGCTATTAAAATTCCAGTCTTTTATTAACCTTCAATCCCAGTACAAGCACATGATTTATTTTTTTATTTTTTGTTTTGACACAGAGTCTTACTTTTTTGAATGGAGTTGCTGGCTCTACAAGGAATCTTTAGCCTACTTTGACTCTGTTACTTCTTTGGCCAGTGGAAACACACACACACACACACACACACACACACACACACACACCCATCTCTTTGCCTAGATTTTAATGAAGTTAGCTAGCTCTTCTGCTTGTTCTGCCTGTTATCAGAGGGCTAGGTTGTGTTGGCAACTGTGACTCAAGAGTAAGGAAAGGAAAAAGGACAATGTAAATAAAGGAGCCAAGTGAATCCAATTAAATACCGATTTATTCAGTATCTGTTATGTGCCAGCCATTTTGCTAGCCACTGGCACACTGTGATCAAAAAGACAGCCACAATCCCTGTCATGGTGATCAGATTTGAGAGGAGAGGACAAGATATCTATGATATTTGTGTGTGTGTGCTTGTGTGTGTGTGTTTGCTTTGAGACAAGGTCTCACTCTATCACCCTGGCTAGAGTGCAATGTTGCGATTATAGCTCACTGCAGCCTTGAGCCCCAGGCTCAAGTGATCCTCCCACCTGATCTTCCCGAGTAGCTGGGACTAGAGGTGTGCACCACCATGCCCAGCACTTTTTGTATTTTTTGTATTGATGGGGTTTTGCCATGTTGCCCAGGATGGTCTTGAACTTATGAGCTCAAGCGATCTGACAGCCTTGGCTTCCAAAAGTGCTGGGATTACAGATGTGAGCCACTGTGCCTGGCTTATCTGTTATGTTTATTACAAAAGGGGAAATAGAGGGCACTAAATAACATAGGCATCTACCCCAATCTCAGGGGTGAGGGAAGCCTTCCCTAAGGGAAAAGCATTTAAGCTTGGATTAGGAAAATGAGAACAAGTTGGCCAGATGAAAGAGTGTTTTCCCTTAGACAGAACACTGCATTCTGAGAAGTAGAGAAGCTGAATATGGCTAGACGTGGCTCAAGTAGGAGTGGGGACGGGGCAAGTCCCCAAGAGATAAGACCAGATCACAGAGAGCCTTGTCAATTCTGGTAAGGACTTTATCCTAAGGGTCCAGGAAGCCACCAGAGTACATTTATGTTTATAAAACTCACTCAGGTAGATGGATAACAGTCGGAGAGAATGATTGGGGCTGTTTTAATGGTCGAGATGAGTTGGACTAGGATAGTGACAATGGGAATGGGAAAATGCGGTTGGCTTTGAGTGGCAGTTTGGGTGTAGAATCAATCATGATTGACTGGATGTGGGCAGATGAAGGTAAAGGAGGGTTAAGGACCCAGGATTTGGATGTTGACACTCTTTATTAAAATAGGGGACATTTAGGAAGAATCAGAAGAACCCAGGATTGGGAGAATTCCTGAGTATAAGATTGAATGAGGAAGTGAGTGAAGTAGATCTTCCCCATCTCTGTTGACTGATTTAAGACTTCCTTTTCTCAGACACATCAATCCCCATCAGCCAGCCTTCTCCAGTCATCTCACCTCTTCTCCTGCTCAGCCTAGGGTTCCCCAACTTTCTCCATCTACTGAAAGTTTACCTCCTTCCACAAACTGCGAGATGTCAGTTACTTTAAAATCAATGTATTAGTCTCTTCTTGCACTGCTATAAGGAAATACCTACGCCTGGGTAATTTATAAAGAAAAGAGGTTTAATTGGCTCGTAGTTCTGCAGGCTGCACAGGAAGCATAGTGGCTTCTGCTTTTGGGGAGGCTTCAGGAAGCTTCTAGTCATGGCAGAAGAAAAAGGCATATCTCACATGGCAGGAGCAAGAGCTAGAGAGTGAGGCAGGGAGGTGCTAGAAAACAGATCTAATGAGAACTCACTATCATGAGGACAGTACCAAGGGGGATTCCGGTCCTAAACCATTCATGAGAAATTCACCACCATGATCCAACCACCTCTCACCCGTCCCTACCTCCAACATGGGGGATTATAATTTGATCTGAGATTTGTTCCCCACCAGATCTCACAGATCCAAACCATATCAATCAGTGAGTTTGTCCTCCTAGAAGAGGGCTTGGGGGTCTTCTCTGTCAGCAGAGACCTCTTGTTCCATTTGAGGACCATTTTGAATAGTAATGCTTAGGTGTTCTCTCTCTCTCTTTTGAAAGCCTGAAATATTCTGTCACAATAAGTATTCTGCTGATCTTTTATTTTTTATTTTTACTAGAGACAAGATCTTGCTTTGTTGCCCAGGCTGGTCTCAAAGTCTTGAGCTCAAATAATCCTCCTACCTTAGCCTCCCAAAGTATTGAGATTATAGATGTGAGCCACAGCACTCAGCCTTATTCTGCCAGTCTTTAATTACAAAAGTAACATGAGCTGAACCCAGAAAATTAAACCACACACATGCACACAAAATATGAAGAAAAAATGTCCTATAATGCCATGCTACTAGGATTTATATAGTTGTCTCTATATAAAACACAGTGTGTATAAATACATGTCAATATTCTTCTATAAGTTTCAGGGACTTTGTAGGATTCTAGTCAACAAATACATTTCTTAGCCAGCACCTCTCTTGGACACATAGTTTATTTTCCCTAGTTTGAATAGTTCTATGATGACTATCCTTGTACATATATCTTTGCTGATATTTTCTTTCTTTCTTTTTTTTTTTTGAGATGCAGTTTTGCTCTTGTTGCCCAGGCTGGAGTGCAATGGCGTGATCTTGGCTTACTGCAACCCCTGCCTCCTGTCTCAGCCTCCCAAGTAGCTTGGATTATAGGCATGTGCTACCACATGCAGCTGTTTTTTTTTTGTTGTTGTTGTTTTGTTTTTTGTATTTAGTAGAGATGGGGGTTTCACCATGTTAGGCTGGTGGCCAACTCCTGACCCCAGGTGATCCACCCACCTCAGTTTCCCAAAGTGCTGGGATTAGAGGCATGCACCTCTGTGCCCAGCTGACATTTTCTTTTTCTTTTTTTTTTTTTTGAGATGGAGTCTTGCTGTCACTCAGGCTGGAGTGTGGTGGCACAATCTCGGCTCATTGCAACCTCCACCTCCCCGGGTTCAAGCAGTTCTCCTGCCTCAGTTTCCCAAGTAGCTGGGACTACAGGCATGCGCCACCACACCTAACTAATTTTTGTATTTTTAGTAGAGATGGGGTTTCATCCTGTTGGCCAGGCTAGTCTCGAACTCCTGACCTCAAGTGATCTGCCCGCCTCGGCCTTCCAAAATGCTGGGACTATAGGGGTGAGCCACTGGGTCCGGCCACATTTTCTTGAGAATAAATTCTCCAAAGTGAAATTTCTGGATCGATTGGCATTTGAGTTAGTTCATTTGTACTGCTATAACAGAATACCTTAGAGTAGGTAATTTATAAAAACCAGAAATTTATTTCTTACAGTTCTTGCAGCTGGGACTTCCAAGATCAAGGCACCAGCAGGACTGGTGTCTGGTGAGAGCCCTGTCTCTGCTTCCAAGATGGTGCCTTGTTGTTGGATCCTCTGGCTGTGTCCTCACATGGAGGAAGGGAAGGAAGGGGTAAAAAAAGGCAAATTCCCTGTGTCACCTTTTATAAAGGTGCCTAACCCCATTCATGAGGGCAGAGTCCTCATGACTCAGTTACCTCCTAAAGGCCACACTGTTTAACACTGTTACACTGAGGATTAAGTTTCAACATGAATTCTGGAGGAGTCACAAACATTCAAACCATGGTAACATGTGTACAATTTAGAGACTTTTTGTGTATGTAAATAGACATGTTGTCCTTCAGAAAGTGAGTACCCATTTTGGCCAGTATGATAGGTCCAAAATGATAGATCAAGCTGGGCACAGTGGCTCATGCCTGTAATCCTAGCACTTTGGGAGGCCAAGGCGAGGGGATCACTTGAAACCAAGAGTTCGAGACCAGCCTGGCTAACATGGTGAAACCTCATCTTTACTAAAAATCCAAAATTAGCATGCTGTGGTGGTACACGCCTGTAATCCCAGCTACTCAGGAGGCTGAGGCACAAATTGCTCCTGAATCCCTTGAACCCAGGTGGCAGAGGTTGCAGTGAGCCGAGATCAGGCCACCGCACTCCAGCCTGGGCAACAGAGCTAGACTCTGTCTCAAACAAAACAAAACAAAAACAAAGTGATATATCGGCGTGGCTTTAATGTTCTTTTCTTTGGTTACTGATGAGGTTGAAAATTCTTTTTATACTTGAATTGGCCATTGGAATGCCACTTCTGTGAACTGCGTGTTTATAACCTTATTCCACTTTTATATTGGAGTTTCAACATTTCTTTGATTTATAAAAATGCTTTTTAAAGTTAACAATATCAACTCTTTGTCATATAGGTTACAACTATTTTACAATACACAATTTATATTTTTGACAACAGATATTTTAAGTATAAATATAAACATTATATATATTTAAGTATATATAAGTCTATCAATCTTTGTTGTGTGATTCTAACTTTGAGGCCATGTCTCGATATTGACTGATAATTTAGTGCTTTTTTCAGATTCCTTTTTTATTTTAAATACTTTATTTATATATAATTTGTTTAAGATCTGAAATTATGATCTAACTCTGCATTCTCCAAGTGGCTACTCATTTGTTTCAATACAATTAATTGTTGTAATCTATCTTTTTCTCTACTAATTTGACATGGTAACATAATTTCTTTCAATATGATATAAATATCCAGCTTCCTGTTGGCTTATGTTAATATTTATTAAACACTGGCTATGGGTGCAAATACTCTTTTAAGCTTGCTTTTCCTAGTCTTTCCTTCTGAACTCCAGTCTTCTCACAGGTTCTAGTACCTCTCAGATTTGTTTTCTCACCCTCAAAAGTATTTGAGATCTGCCGTGTTGAATAGGCCTGATGTAGGCTTAAAAAAAAAAAAAAAAAAAAAAGTCTTGTGAGGATTTTCATAGGTGACCTCCTTTTTAGACCATAGCCAATCCTAGGAACCAGTGTGAGGTCAAATTTCCAATTAGATTTAAGGAAACTGAAAAGGGAAGAAAATCACCATCTCACACCAGTCAGAATGGCTATTATAACATCAAAAAATAACAGATGTTGGTGAGGTTGAGGAGAAAAGGGAACGCTTATACACTGTTGGTGGGAGTGTAAATTTGTTCAACCATTGTGGAAAGCAGTGTGACAATTCCTCCATGAGCTAAAAGCAGAACTACCCTTCGAGTCAGCAATCTCATTACTGGGTATATACCCAAAGGAATATAAATCATTCTACTATAAGGACACATGCATTGTTCATGCCTGTAATTCCAACACTTGGGGATGCTGAGGCAGGTGGATCATTTGAGGTCAGCAGTTCAAGACTAGCCTGATCAACATATTGAAACTTCATCTCTACTAAAAGAAAAATGCAAAAACTTAACTGGGTATGGTGGTGCACACCTGTAATTCCAGCTACTCAGGAGGCTGAGGCACGAGAATTGCTTGAACCCACAAGGAAGTTGCAGTGAGCCGAGATCGTGCCACTGCACTCCAGCCTGGGCAACAGAGTAAGACTCCATCTCAAAAAAAAAAAAAAAAAAAAAAACACACACGCATACACACACACACATGAATGTGCCTTGGTTCATTGTAGCACTATTCACAATAGTAAAGATATGGAATCAGCCTAAATGTCCATCAGTGACAGATTGAATAAAGAAAATGTGGTACATACACACCATGGAATAGTAGGTAGTTGAAAAAGAATGAGATCATTTTGTTGGAACATGGATGGAGATAGAGGTCATTATTCTTAGAAAACTAATGCAGGAACAGAAAACCAAATACCACATGATCTTACTCCATAAGTGGGAGCTAAATGATGAGAACACGTTGGCTTAGTGCCTGGGTGACAAAATAATCTGTACAACAAAACCTTGTGATATCAGTTTACCTATATACCACACCTGCACATGTAACCCCCCAAACCTGAAATTTAAAAAAAAGAAAATTAAAAATTGAATTTAGAAGCTAATCAACTACTGAAGTTCATTCCAGTCTGATAATTTCAGAGTTTATCTTTCATTACCTGATCGACAACAAATCCTATAGCAACCATTAGTATAAAAACTCTGGCTTTGTTAGAAAACTATTTTCCTTTCTGTCTTCTTAAAATTTAAGATGGAAAGCAAACATTACATGTATTTTTCTGCACTGGGAAGCATAATGGCCCAATTACAAAAAAATTCATTTTACTTTAAAGTGTATGAAATTTCTTGGTTTCATTTTTTTAAAACAGAAACTAGACGTTTTCCCCCAGATTCTTCTTCTTCTTCTTCTTGTTTTTTTTTTTTTTTGAGATGGAGTCTCTCTCTTGTCACCCAGCCTGGAGGGAAACGCAGAATCTTGGCTTACTGTAATCTCTTGAGTTCAAGTAATTCTCCTGCCTCAGCCTCCTGAATAGCTGGGACTACAGGTACCTGCCACCATACCCGGCTAATTTTTGTATTTTTAGTAGAGACAGGGTTTTACCATGTTAGCCAGGCTGGTCTGAATTTTTTTTTTTTTTTTTTTTGAGATGGAGTCTTGCTCTGTAGTCCAGGCTGGAGTGCAGTGGCGTGATCTTGGCTCACTGCAACCTCTGCTCCTGGGTCCTGGTTCAAGCAATTTATTTATTTAGTTATTTTTAAGACAGAGTCTTGCTCTGTCACCCAGGCTGGAATGACAGGTTATCACTATTCTCCCTTGTTATCACCATTCTACTTTCTGCTTCTAGGAGACTTTTTTAGATTCCACATATAAGTGAGATCATGTGGTATTCGTCTTTCTGTGCCTGTCTTATTTCACTTAACATACTGTCCTCCAGCCTCATCCATGCTGTTGAAAATGGCAGGATTTTTTTTGTTTCTTAAAGCTGGATATATTCCATTGTGTAGAGCTACCACATTTTATTTATCCATTCTTCCACTTATGGACACAGGTTGATGCCATATATATTTAATCAGTTGACTATTCATGATGTTTAATTTGAATCCAGTCTTTTTCCTGTTATAAGTAAGGTTGGGAGGAACATTCTTGTTCATTCACTTTTGCACAAAGGTCTGATATTTCTTTCCTTAGGACAGATTCCTAAAGGTAGAATTGTAGATTCAAAAGGGTGCCTCATTTTAAAGGCTTTTTGTGTGTATTGTGCCAGGAAATTTGAACCATTTTCTGCTTCTTCCAGCAGTATTTCTTTCCCCATACTCCTGCCAAAACCAAGTATTACTATTCTTTTTAATCGTTGTCTATCTGATTGGCAAATGGTAGAGTATTGTTTTAATTTGCATTTCTTTGATTATTAGTGAGTCCAAATATTTCTTTTTATGCAGAAAAACATTTTTTGAAAGAATAGTTGTTTTCTGTGAACTTCATAAAAAATCAACTTCAGGAGGAGAAATTGGAATGGAACAGATGCTCAGAGTAATTTAAGCAAATTGCCTACTTAGTGACAATAGTGCTAAGTCAGCTTTAAACATTATTGCCCAAATGCACTCATCTACCAAAACCCAAGGGAAAAAATAGATTATTTTAAAATCTCTTTGGTGAGTTTCTGTTTTGGGGGAAAAGGGAGAAGAGAAAAACCAACACTAGACTGAGCTTAGCTCAAGAAAACTACAGAGCATCAATGTTGAACTCAGATTATCAAATGAGGGAGACCAGTTTGTGACCCGGGCAGGTATATGCAATGGTTCTACCAAGAATTGTGAACAATGACAAGTATGGAATTTAGAAGGAGTCCATGCAACTTGTCTGTAGAAAATGTTTTCATTTAAATCATACATCAATTTGGAAATGTGTCTGTAAATAGAAGTTTTGCAAGTTGAAATTGCTTAAAGCCTCTAGGAAAACCCACAAATTGTTTTATTGACAGTGTCATCTGGAATTTTGCATTTGAAATTTTCTCAAAAGAAGACCCACCTTTGGGGTCACCTCAGGTTTACTGTTCTTCCTTCTGTCTTGAAGGCATCATTTAAGATTCAGTGAAATGGGTGCAGCCATAAAAATAGAATGAGATCATGTCCTTTGCGGGCCATGGATGAAGTTGGAAGCTGTCATTCTCAGCAAACTAACACAGGAACAGAAAACCAAACAACCAAACACTGCATGTTCTCACTCAAAAGTGGGAGTTGAACAAAGAGAACACATGGACACAGGAAGGAGAAAATCACACACCAGGGACTGTCAGGGAGTGGGGGGCAAAGGGAGGAAAAGCATTAGGACAAATACCGAATGCATGAAGGGCTTAAAACCTAGATGATAGGTTGACAGGTGCAGCAAACCACCATGGCACATGTATACCTATGTTACAAACCTGCACATTCTGCACCTGTATCCTAGAACTTAAAGCAAAATTTTTAAAAAAAGATCAATGAAATGGGAAAATTCCATCACTCTATGGTCTTAAACATCTACATTTATCCCAGACATCTTAGCACCCTTCTGCATTCCTACTGCAGCTCATTCCTCTCAATAATTTTGTTTTCAACTTATCCAATTCAAGGATAACTTCAGGCATCTTTAATCAGTATGTTTCTGTTTCTGTTTAAAGTAACATCTCAAGTAACGATGTCTTAGTAACATCGTGTTTTACAATCCCTCTTTGATGTCTAGGATACTTAAGGAGTCTTTTGCCTCTAGTTTTTATTTAAAATAAAAAGTGAAACCACATGTTTGGGGGTGAGGCACTGCAGTCCCTTAAGATGCAGGTCTGTGCCAAGGTTGAAGGGTCTCCTTTCATCCCTAACAATCAAATCAGGCTGACTGACCAGAACCTTCTGGAAAGTGGCTTCCCAGCAAAACTGTGTTACTTAATATTTGCTTTCCTTAGATTCAATTTCATTTTCCGCTCTTTTCCCTTACCCTCAACTCCCTGCACTCTGATCACGCTGATCTACACTCCTGGTTCCCCAAATATGCCTTGTAATATCAGCCATCTGTGCCTCTGCTCACACTGTTCTCTCTGCTCAGAAGGAGGTTACCAGTTGCCAGCTTATGGGCTGGAGCTGGTCCACAAATGTGTTTTATTTGGACTTTACTATATTTTTCTTTTAAATTTGAGCCAACACTTAAAAAATCACAATTTCACATGAAATTCTGGATTTGTGGCTTCATTTGAAAAAATGGGAGCTCTGGCAATAACATTTCTGCTTTTATCCAAGGTAGCTGAGCTGTGGCTGTCCTTTCTAGATGGAGTATGCATTTAACTGTGACTTTGTTCAAAGAACAAACTTGGCCCCATTCAGTCACTTACATGACTTGGGTGGCTTCTCTGGGTTAGGTTCAAGACTTCTGCTGGGATGTGTGGATGACACAAAGGTGAAAGAGACACAGGCTTTGCCCTCTGGGGCATATTATACAACTAAGGAGACAGAGTATAATTTTTGTCAAATTCAGACTATAAGCGATTGATTTTTATTTTTATTTTTTTGAGACGGAGTCTCTTTCTGTCACTCAGGCTGGAGTGCAGTGGCACAATCTCAGCCCACTGCAACCTCCACCTCCCGGGTTCAAGCCATTCTCCTGCCTCAGCCTCCCAAGTAGCTGGGACTACAGGGCCGCACCACCATGCCCAGCTAATTTTTGTATTTTTAGTAGAGATGGGGTTTCACCATGTCGAACAGGCTGGTCTCAAACTCCTGACCTCAAGTGATCCGCTGGCCTCAGCCTCCCAAAGTGCTGATGCCAGCTCACCTGGCCTATAAGTGATTTTAAAAACCCACAAGAGTTATTGTGCTCCAGGAATTTACTAGTTGAATATGAGGAAAAATAAATACATGAAATTAAGGATTATATGTTTGAGGGCAAGAGGATGGATAATAAGCAAAGTTTATTCAGTATTTACTATGTGCCAAGCAGTTTTCTAATGCTTTATGTAGATTAACTTATTTAATTCACATAACTCTATGAATAGGTAATAGTATTATCTACAATTTACAGAGGAGGAAACCAAGTCCTAGAAAAGTTAAGCTTGAGGCTGTGTAGCTGGTAAAATGGGCTTTTCCTGTGTTACTCGAGGTTGTATTATGTTGGAAACATTTGACTTGGACACCAGCCTGATCCAAAGCATGCTACCTATCACCCTTGGGCAAATCAGAGAGCTTAATTAAGCTCCCTGAGTCTTATTTTGATTCTTGCCTGCCTTCTCTAAGAGGGAGATTGTAATGGTTGATGGCAAAGAATGCTAAAGTGCTTCTTTGTAACTAACAAGCACCAAAGAGCCAGGGATTCCCATGGAGCAACTACAAATCTGATTTATCAAAGTATAGGACACTGGTTGGATCATGTAAACTGCTGAAATTCTTTTCCATCTGTGGTGAGCCTACAAATCACCTGTGGATCTTACTAAAGTGTAGATTCTGATTCAGTAAGTCTGGCTTGGGATTCTTCTGTACTTCCAACAAAGTCACAGGTGATGATTCTGCTGCTGGTCTGGAGACCAAACTTTGAGACACCAGGAACTAGTAGAAGGGTCATGGTGCACTAACAGATCATTTGGAAGTGTGTTGATCTTCCCTTCTGTATCTGTCCTCTACTTCCTGGGAATGTTAAGAGGACTTCTTAGACTCACTGTCTTCTTTCCATGGGGCCTGCCTGGCCAGAGTTTAATGAGATTCTGATTTTGGAGTCTAGAGCAAAGAAAGGACCCCTTAATATCTGTATTATCAGAGTTCTCAGCAGTGGAGTGTGGCTCTGGCCATAGTTAAAAAGAGTTACTTGATATGAACAGACACTTGTCAAAAGAAGACATTTATGCAGCCAACAAATGTATGAAAAAAAGCTCATCA
Source organism: Cacajao melanocephalus (assembly GCA_963573385.1). Classification (NCBI taxonomy): domain Eukaryota; kingdom Metazoa; phylum Chordata; class Mammalia; order Primates; family Pitheciidae; genus Cacajao; species Cacajao melanocephalus. The sequence continues at coordinate 45,543 of CAUYLG010013006.1, read as the reverse complement.
TCACTGGTCATTAGAGAAATGCAAATCAAAACCACATGGAGATACCATCTCATGTCAGTTCGAATGGCGATCAATCAGAAGATAACAGATGCTGGAGAGAATGTAGAGAAATAGGAATGCTTTTACACTGTTGGTGGGAGTATAAATTTGTTCAACCATTATGTAAGACAGTGTGGAAATTCCTCAAGGATCTAGAAATAGAAATACCATTTGACCCAGCAATCCCATTACTGGGTATATACCCAAAGGATTATAAATTATTTATTATATAAACACTTGCACACACATGTTCATCGTGGCACTGTTCACAACAGCAAAGACTTAGAACCAACCCAAATGCCCATCAATGATAGACTGAATAAAGAAAATGTGGCACATACACACCATGGAATACTATGTAGCCATAAAAAAGGATGAGTTCATGTCCTTTGCAGGGACATGGATGAAGCTGGAAACCATCCTTCTCAGCAAACTGACATGAGAACAGAAAACCAAACACCATATGTTCTCACTCATAAGTGAGCGTTGAACAATGAGAACACATGGACACAGGGAGGGGAACATTACACACTGGGGCCTGTCGTGGGATGGGGGGCTAAGGGAGGGATAGCATTAAGAGAAATACCTAATGTAGATGATGGGTTGATGGGTGCAGCAAACCACCATGGCATGTGTATACCTATGTAACCTGTATGTTCTGCACATGTGCCCCAGAACTTAAAGTATAATAATTTTTAAAAAGTTACTCGACTTTTCATCTGTGCCTGTTTGTAACCCAAGTCTTCATAGAAGAAGAGGCTTTGCTGCCTTGGGCAGGACTCCAGTAGGTTTTCATTCATTCCACCAGTACTGAAGCACCTACTGTGTCCCTGTTCTGTGCCAGGCATTGGCTCTCTGACCTTAATCTAATAGTAACCCCAATTCCACCTTAAACTCTTGTAGAAGGACACACTTATATGAACCTGCAGTCATTTGGAAGTAAGTTGAGGAATAAATAGAAATGTAATACCCTTTTCATGAATAATGTTTATAACACACTGTTTGCTACCTCCCCAATGTCCATTTTTTTCTTCTTTCCTGCTGATTGGGTCTGAGTTTGGTTCAGTTATTTATTTCGTCACATGTGACTCAACTGAGGAGGGTAGCAGTGGCATGCTGGAACAAGCTTGTCAGGAGTTATTGCTAAATTTTAGAAAGTTTGGCAGTTAAGCATAGACATTCTTTTTTACTTTGTATTTATTTTTATTAAAAAAGTTTTTAATGGAGACAGGTCTTGCTATGTTTCCCAGGCTGGTTTTGAACTCCTGGCCCAAACAAATCTCTCACCTCAGCCTCCCAATGCTGGGATTACAGGCACGAGCCACTGAGCCGTGCCTTTTTTTTTTTTTTTTTTTAATACAGGGTCTTGTTTTGTTGCCCAGGCTGTAGTACAGTGATGCCATAATAGATTACTTTAAACTTGAGCTACTGAGAACATAGCCATTCTTAAAAATAAAATTACAGGCTGGGTGTGGTGGCTCACAATTGTAATCCCAGCACTTTGGGAGGCTGAGGCAGGTGGATTACTTGAGGTCAGGAGTTTGAGACAAGCCTGACCAACATGGTGAAATCCCATCTCTACTAAAAATACAAAAATTAGCTGGGTGAAGTAGCAGGTGCCTGTAATCCCAGGTACTTGGGAGGCTAAGGCAGAATAATTGCTTGAACCTGGGAGGCGGAGGTTGCAGTGAGCTGAGATTATGCCATTGCACTCCAGCCTAGGTGACAGAGCAAGACTTTGTCTCAAAAAAAAATTTATGTAAACTTATAATTTACCAAATTATATTAAAAACATAACACAAAACTCTCACTTCCTACTTTCAATACATTTCACTATTACCTGTGCTCTTAAGATTATTCGTGTCAATTATATCTACATGGTGGAAATAACTGATAATGGTATGCTACTGCGTATCTCTTCCAAACTCCGTGTCTGGTGATGTCACATTGGTAGCTTGAAATTTGCCATGGTAGATGTATTTACACCACAGAAATTGGCACATGCTATAGAATTTTGATTTTATTATTTTCTTGATGAGCCATTGAACAATCCTATCCCAAGTTTCAGGGCAAAAGCTAATTGAGCTAAGTTAAACACAATACTATATTTCCCTTCTTTTAGGCATGTGACCCAGTGCTGGCCAATGAGACAAGAAAGTTGTTTGGAGAATTTCTTAGAAAGTTTTTTTTTTATATGCTTCTAAAAAAGAGATACAGCCAGGTGCAGTGGCTTACACCTGTAATCCCAACAGTTTGGGAGGCCAAGGCGAGTGGATGGCTTGAGTCCAGGAGTCTGCGACCAGCCTGGGCAACATGGCAAAACCCTATCTCGCCAAACTTTAACTAGGTGTGATGGTGCACGCCTGTAGTCTCAGACATTTGGGAGGCTGAGTAGGGAGAATCACCTGAGCCTGGGAGGTCAAGGCTGCAATGAACTGTGATCACACCATTCCACTCCAGCCTGGGTAAAACAGTGAGAACCTATCTCAAAACAAAACAAAAGAACAAACAAAAAGGAGGCACAGGGTGGAGATGGAGATGGGCTCTGTTTCCGGTCATGTGGTCTCAAGATGGGACGGTTGTAGGACAGCTGGACTTGCAGCCAGTATCTTCTAACAATGACAAGTCAGGATGTACATGTTTGCATCAACATGCCTTTTGTTCTTTATTTTTGTTTTGATTTTTTGGACCCATGTTCAGAGAAAAAGAGTCCAACACGTATTTTTTTTTTTTGTATTTTCTCTTCTAGAGGGGACCCTGATAGGTGTGACATCTGGGGAAACACTCCTCTACATTTTGCAGCCTCCAATGGCCATGCCTACTGTGTCTCATTCCTGGTCAACTTTGGTACCAACATCTTTGCCCTGAATAATGACTTACAGACTCCACTGGATGCTGCTGCCAGCAGGGAGCAGACTGAGTGTGTTGCTCTCCTGGACAAGGCTGCCACTGCCCAGAACATCACGAACCCCAAAAAGGTCACCAGGCTGAAGGAGCAGGCTCAGAAGAATGCCAGGAGGCAGATCAAAGAGTGTGAGAGGCTCCAGGAGAAGCACCAAAATAAAATGGCCCGTACCTATAGCAAAGAGGAATCTGGGACTCTCTCTTCTTCCAAGGGCACCTTCTCCAGGTCATCCCCTTCAAATGCTTCTGCTCCTGGCACATTTGGGTCACTATCTAAGGGTATCAAAGACACTTTCAAGATCAAGTTCAAGAAGAACAAAGATACAGCAGAACAGGTGGAGAAGGAAGGCAGAAGTGGACAGAGGAATGTGATGGACGTGTTCAGAGAGGAAGAGGAAGACTCCTTCTCAGGGGACTTCAAAGAGAAGCTCCAGTTGTCGGCAGAGGAGGACAGCAGTGTGCACCACGAATCCATTCTCAATCGTCCAGGTCTAGGAAATATTGTTTTTAGAAGGAACAGGATATCAAGTCCTGAAGACATCTCAGATAGCAGGAGGGAGTTGGGTTTTAAACTGCCCAGTGAATTGCTTCAAAGACAAGGAGCAGCAGCGGCTGATGAAGACACAGCTGATGAAGAGGGAGAGAAAAACGGCCTCAAAGATGATCTGCCATGGGATGAGGATGAAGTGGAGTGGGAGGAAGACGTGGTTGATGCCACACCCCTGGAAGTGTTCTTGCTGTCTCAGCACCTGGAAGAATTCCTGCCTATCTTTATGAGAGAGCAGATTGATCTAGAAGCTCTGCTGCTGTGCTCTGATGAGGACCTTCAGAGCATACAAATGCAGCTGGGTCCCAGGAAGAAAATTCTGAATGCTATCAACAGGAGGAAGCAGGTGCTACAACAGCCTGGGCAGCTGGTCGACACCAGCCTGTGATGGAGAGCCTTGGCGGGCAGCATTGGGGTGATGCTGTGGCCCGCTGGTCGCACTGCAGGCAGCACTCCCTCTCTACCCAATGCCAGATCACTGGGAATGGATTCTAGGGCATTCCAGATGCCTACCTGAGAGAGAGGCCCAAACTTTACTCTGGGAAGTAGACTATGTCCCCCCAAATAAATCACCATGAGAAACTTGAGGAGACTTCATAATAAGAAAATGGCATTTCTCTTCAGTTATCTTATATACATATGTATAATTTTTTTTGAGTTGAGGATCTCTCTTACCCAGGCTGGGGTGCAATGGTATGATCATAGTTCACTGTATTCTCGACTTCCTGGGCTCAAGTGATCCTCCCACCTCAGCCTCCCAAGTAGCTGGGACTACAGGTGCGCACCCCCACACCTGGCTTATTTTGTATGTTTTAGTAGAGGTGGGGTCTTGCCATGTTGCCCAGGCTGGTCTCAAACTCCTGGCCTCAAGCAATCCTCCCAAAACACTGGGATTACAGGCGTCAACCACTGTACCCAGCCTATCTTTTTGATACTTTTGAATAAAGAAAGGGTCATATGCGTGACAGGAAAATGAAAGAAACTTTCTTTACTTTACTATCTCTGGATTTAAAATTATAATGTCATCACATTATCCTTCTGCTTGCTTTCTGATGTGTATAACCTGGGGATTATAACTCTTTTTCTGTCCTGAGCTCTATGACTTTGCCTAGTGGTAGAGACTAAAGTTATTCCCTGGCCTGAGGCTTGATGCCCAACTTAAATGCATCTAACCCTTTAACAAATGTGTACTTGTTTACAAGTAATGGAAATGGGTCTATAATACTCCTGCCTGAGAATAGAGACAGAGTGGTAGTGGGGAAAGTGAAGAAAGAAATAGAATACAGGGTACCTGTTGTGGATTGAATTGTGTCAAATTCATATGTTGGAGCTCTGACTCCTAATGTGACTGTATTTGGAAACAGGACCTTTAAAGAAGTGATTAAGGTTAAATGAAGTCATAAGAACAAGACCCTAATCCCATAGGACTGGTGGCCTTTTATTCTTTTTTTTTTTTTTTTTCCATTTTGAGATGGAGCCTTGCTCTGTCACCCAGGCTGGAGTGCAGTGGCGCAATCTCAGCTGACTGTAACCTCTTCCTCCCAAGTTCAAGCGATTTTCATGCCTTAGCCTCCTGAGTAGCTAGGATTTCAGGCGTGCACCACCATGCCTGGCTAATTTTTTGTATTTTTAGTAGAGACGGGGTTGGCCAGGCTGGTCTCAAACTCCTAACCTCAGGTGATCTAGCTGCCTTGGCCTCCGAGAGTGCTGGGATTACATGTGTGAGCTACTGCACCTGGCCTAGGCCTGGTGTCCTTCTAAGAAGAGGAAGAGACACGTAGGTGGAAGGCACACAGAGAGACCACGTGAGGACACAGTGAGAACCTCAGGCAGCCGTCTGCAAGCCAAGGAGAGGGGCCTGAGGAGAAACCAACCCCTCCAACACCTTGATCTTGGACTTCCAGCCTCTGAAGGTGTGAAAAAATAAGCTTCTGTTGATAAACTTCTGTTGTTGCAGGCGCCCAGTCTGTGGCGTTTTGTTATGGCAGTCGTAGCAGAATAATATAGTCCTAAGTAAGAGGGTGAGGGAGGAGACCAAGAAGGATACAGGAAAAAAAATGTCTGGGCAACTGATGAGTTATTTAAGGGTAGACACCCACTGAAAGTTAAAAAAGGGAAAAAAAAATCTAAGTTCTTTGGAGGGAAGATTTGATCATAAAAGGAAATTCCACATCTTCATGCTTATTATGTACGTATGGTTTATTTACTGTTGTCTGTCACCATTGCCGCGTATCTGAATATGTGTAGGTTCCACAATAGAAACTGACAATACTTGGCTCATGCCTGTAATCCCAGCACTTTGCGAGGCCAAGGCGGGCAGATCACCTGAAATCAGGAGTTCGCGACCAGCCTGGCCAACAATGCAGACACCCGTCGCTACTAAAAATACAAAAATTAGCTGGGCGTAGTGGCATGCGCCTATAATCCCAGCTACTTGGGAGGCTGAAGCAGGAGAATTGCTCGAACCCAAGAAGCGGAGGTTGCAGTGAGCCGAGATCATGCCACTGCACTCTAGCCCGGGCAACAAGAGTGAGATTCCATCTCAAAAGAAAGAAAAAAGAAACTGACAACACTGCTGCTGACATTTATTCAGTGGCAATCCCAAATTTGAACTGAAACACCGCTGAATAGCTAAGCTTCATTAGCTCTCTACAGCCTGACTTACATCAAGTGGAATTTACTGTTGATTCTGGGTATAATACAGAAACAGCTGTTTATATTCAGCTTGCTTTCTAATGCACATCTGTTTGGGTTACTTCAAGAGGCATCACGGAGGAGTCAAGCTTAGGGAGGATACAAATGCTCAAATCCGATGAACAATTGGCTCATTCTCCCTCAACAAATAGATTCAGAAGGCTTGTTAGTCATTGAATAAATACATTGCATTAGGGGATGATTATGTTTACAAATACCATATCTTGTTCTGGAATAAACTGAAGTTGTGCTTGCCTTCATTAATGGGCACAGAAGCAGTTGGCAAATAGCGCTCAAAAAACGTTTGTAGTCTGAGCCTGCCACTGTTATATTTCATCATCATAGATGCCAGGATCCCCTCTTCACCCATTCCCCAAAATCTGCCTAATGAGATACTTGCTCCACCTCCTGCCCTCACTACATAATAGCAAGAGAACCATCACTCAGGTTGGTAGAAATGACCTTGAACACTGACTGTCATCCCTTTTTGGGAGAAGTTTGCCACTAGGGGGTCTCATCAAGTACTTTTATGCTCATGTTGGGAGTTCTATTATTTTATGATTGACAGAATTAATAGGTGAGGGTGAGGGTTCTCTGAAGTTCTCAGCATCAAGGATATAGCCTCTTGATGCTGAGAACTTCCCATCACAGAGTATTGTTATATAATAAAAAAGTTTCTACCACGTTATAAGAGGTTATCAATGTTCTAAGAATTCCGTGTCTTTCAAACTAAATACCAGCTACAGGGGCCTAAGAGAAGATGCTAGAGCAATATAAACGCCTTGATGGGAGGCAAAGACGAGGATTATGAGCCAGGAAGGGGTTTCAAGTACTCACTGATCTCAAACCTCCATCTCTTAAACTAGATGTTTAGAATAGCTCAATCCTATAATATCTGATTGCACCTACCACCTCCCTTTTCTCCTCTTTTTCTCCTCTATGTAGCTTGAAATAAAAGTCAACAAGAGGGAAAAGCGGTTGGTAACATTTCACTGAAGAGGAGAGTTTGAGAAGTTATGCTGTGGTAAATGTGTGTTGTGCTTATATTTCAGGCCATTGTGTAAATTGGGTCAGTTATATGCTCATAATTCCTAAGTCCAAGTCACCAGCCCAGACAATTGCTTTGGGCACCAAATCCAGATAAGCCCAAGTCTTACCTGACATCTCCTCTCTCATGTCTCACAAGTACCCCAAACTCGTGTCAAGGACTGAACCCATTTTCTTCCAAGTTGGCAGTTCTCAACCTGGGTGATTTTGCCCTTTGTCTCCTAGAGGGCATCTGACAATGTCTGGAGTCATTTTTGATTGCCATGATAGGGGAACAGTGGTGCAACGCGCATCCATTGGGTAGAAACAGTGGGTGCTAAACATCCTAGAATGTGTAGGACAGCCCACCATAACAATGAATTATGCAGACCCAAACAGTGATTTTGCTCAGTTTCAGCTGCACTGAAACAGGTCTAAATCTCCATTTTTCATAAATGGAAAATTTAACCCAGTACTTCTTTTTATCAGCCAGTTGGTCACCAGGCCCTTTCAACTTTTCAGTATGTCTCAAAGCTAAATTCTCTTTGGTGTTTGCAAGATGACCTATTGGTTCATGCCCCCAACCATCACTCACTGAATTGCTATAAGTATCCTTATCTGTCTTTAATTCATTCTCCACAAGGCTAGTTGAGTCATGTAATCTTTTTAATATGCAAGTCTCCTGTCACTTTCTACCTTCCCATTACTTTTCTTTCTTTCTTTGTTGAGACAGAGTTTCACTCTTGTTGCCCAGGCTGGAGTGCAATGGCATGATCTCGGCTCACCGTAACCTCCACCTCCTGGGTTCAAGTGATTCTCCTGCCTCAGCCTACCAAGTAGCTGGGATTACAGGCATGTGCCACCACACCTGGCTAAATTTTTGTTTTTAGTAAAGACGGGGTTTCTCCATGTTGGTCAGGCTGGTCTCGAACTCCTGAACTTAGGTGGCCTCCAGAGTGCTGGGATTACAGGCGTGAGCTACCGCACCTGGCCGCTGTTGCTTTTCAAACTCTCATCACCACACAGGAGACCCTCATGATTAAAGAGCCCTATTCTCTCCTCCAAACCTCTGGTCCCATCTCTGACCATTCCTCTCCCTGTCCCCTAATTTCAGCTATACTAGATTTCTGGTGGCTTCCTGAACACATGCCTCTCATATGTCTGTGTCTTAGCACACCATCACCCCTCTGCCTGGAAAAGCCTTCCTCCATGCAGCCACCCTCACTGGGAGATATACCCTGTCTCTCTGCCCCTAGTCTGGGTTGAGTAACTTCCTATATGTGCAAGCTGTCTTCTGTTTGCCTATCCAGAACTTCTCTCTACTATTTTCCATCCTACTTTGTGTCCCAGGTGGTTGGCCTCTGGACTGCACCAAAGAACTCCCTTGCCCTTAGGATCCTGGTTAGGTTTGGCCAATGGGAGGTACTAACAAGAGACCAGAAAGTGGAAGGAAGGAAGAAAGATTGAGGCATTTATTCCATCTGTTTCTTCCATTCAGGGAAGCAGCTGCCTTCATCTAAGCTCGCATCTCCCATCTGGCAGCCCTCTGCTATAGCTGGAGTTGTTTCTGGGTTTCACTAACCACTCTTTCAAGCTTAGCAGCGGTAGCAATTTCCTACTATTGCTAACCCTGGGGTGCTTCTTCCTAAACAGTCTCTATTAAATTCTCTTCAATCACGCCTTTTGAGTTTGGCATCTACAGATGGTTTCCGACTTGCAATTGTTCAACTTAAGATTTTTTTACTTTACAGTGGTATGAAAGGGATACGCATTCAGTAGAAACTGGTAAGATACTCTCTCTGGATGCTGGGCAGAGGCAGTGAGCCACAGCTCCCAATCAGCCACGTGAACATCCAGGATAATCAATTGATAGTGTACAGTGTTACCAGGTGATTTTGCCCAAATATTTTAAATGCATTTTTGACACATTTCCCACTTTTTTTTTTTTTTTTTTGAGACAGAGTCTCCTTCTGTTGCCCAGGCTGGAGTGCAGTGGCATGATCTTGGCTCACTGGAACCTCCACCTCCTGGGTTCAAGCAATTCTCCTGCCTCAGCCTCCTATGTAGCTGGGATTATAGATGTGCACCACCATGCCCAGGCTAATTTTTGTAATTTTAGTAGAAATGGGGTTTTACCATGTTGGTCAGGCTGGTCTAGAATTCCTGTGATCCTTGTGATCCACCTGCCTTGGCCTCCCAAAATGCTGGGATTACAGGCATGAGCCACCGCGCCCAGCCCCCAACTTTTTTTTGAGACAGGGTCTCGCTCTGTCTCCTAGGCTGCAATGCACTGGAGCAAGCTTGGCTCACTGCAGCCTCTGCCTCCCAGGTTCAAGTGATTCTCCTGCCTCAGCCTCCCAGGTAGCTGGTGCATGCCACCACGCCCAACTAAGTTTGGTATTTTTAGTATAGCCGGAGATTCACCATGTTGTCCAGGCTGGTCTCGAATTCCTGACCTCAGGTGATCCTCCTGCCTCAGCCTCCCAAAGTGCTGGGATTACAGGCATGAGCTACTGCGCCTGGACACATATTTCCAACTTTTGGTGGATTTACTGACACACGACTGCATCATAAGTCAAGGAATATCTGCATTTCCTGCAGGGACCCTGAACCATGTTCCTGTAACACCAAATTACTGAACTGTAATTTTTTTTTAATATCGGTCTTCTCTTCAGGACTGCATTCTCTGGGGCTGAGTACTACTTTTCTGTTGTATCTTAGTATCCTAGCACAGGGTTATGATAGGGGCTCTTGTGAAAAGAATGAAAGAAAAAATATACGAATATTCTCATCATTCCACGCTCTTCTCTATGCATCCTTTAGGGTGATGACCATTAGGATTCCCCAGAAAGACTCCATAGTCGTTTGACATATGCAGAATCGGGTCATGTGGGTGTTTTATTTCAGCACAAAGGCCCCTGTACAGACAGTCTGGCAAATATGATAAAGTTTTGGCTAAGCCACCTGGAGCATGAAGAGTCCTTGCCAGGAGAAGTATGGGCGGGAAAACAGAGCCAAGCATGCTTTGCTGCTGACTTATCTGAAAACCAGCCTTGGAGTAGCGATAAGAGAAGGGGTGGGGTGAGGCTAGGGTCAGAGTGGGATTTGGATAGCGCCTTTGGCAGGACAAGGACAACACAGTTCTGCTAGTGATTCGGTGGGCTAGGGGGGCTTGAGAAAGCATCTCTGCACCTTAGTCTCCCCCATCCATAAGTTGAAGATCGACTAGATGATCCTTAATGGCCTTTAAACACAGATACTGTAGTGGATATCTGTAGATTTTGCCTTTCAACTATCCAGTCCTCTTTTTGGTAAGAGACACCTTCCCTCTGTCAGCTCATGTGAGCAGATGCACTGATTGTACTTCTGACTTCAAGGGTGGGCATGTGGTCCAGGCCTGGATAGCCAGAGCATCCAATCCCCCTGGACAATGTGATGGTTCAGGGATAGGTACAAGGCTTGAGCCTGGCCAGAGTATTCCATCTTTTTAAGAGATGGGGTCTTGCTATGTTGCCCAGGCTGGTCTCGAACTCCTGGGCTCAAGTGATCCTTCTGCCTCAGCCTCCCAGAGTGCTGGGATTACAGGTATGAGCCACCATGCCCCACCTATTCCATGTCTTTCAGCCACAATGTTAGGCTCAGGAATAGACACGTGACCTAGATGGTCCAGTAAATCTCAGTTTTGGAACGTTTAACTATAAAGGAAGAGAATATTTATGCTCACGTTGCTCACGAGGACAGAATATAATTTAGGAGCTGCTGACAAATGTCCTGCCACTACCAGGGAGAACTTGCTAATGGAACCACTAAGGAAGAAGACAGAACCGAGAGGGATGGGAGAAAAAGCCCAGGCCCTGGTGAGAGTTGGAGCCCCTGAATACAGCTGTAGCTGAAACCAGTTACCTATATGTTCCTAATTACAAGAGCCATTAAATTCCATTCTCCATTCATTCAGCTTAAGTTGTTTGAGTTGTAGTCTCTACAATTTGTGACCAAAGGAGCCCTGATCTATACAGAAACTCCATTTTTCCTTTAAATGTTAAGAAGTCAGACACAAAAGACTGCATATTGTAGAATTTCACTTATACTGGCCAGGCTGGGTGGGGTGGCTCATGCCTGTAATCCCAGCACTTTGGGAGGCCGAAGCAGGAGGATTGCTTGAGCCCACAAGTTTGAGACCAGCTTGGGCCACGTGGTGACACCTCATCTGTAAAATAATCAAAAAGTTAACTGAGCATGGTGGTGTGCGCCTGTCATGTCAGCTATATAGAAGGGCCGCTTGAGCCCAGAAAGACAAGGCTTCAGCAAGCGTTGATCGTGCCACTGCACTCCAGCCTGGAGAGAGAGTGAGACCCTGTCTCAAAAAAAAAAAAAAAAAAAAAAAAAATCCAAAAGAGGCAAATCCACAGAGACAGAAAACAGATTTGTGATTCCCAGGGGGCTGGGAAGAGGGGCACATGGGTAGTGACTGCTCACAGGCACCAGGTTTCTTTTGGGAACTGAGAATATTCTGGAACTAGAGTGGTGATGGTTGCACAACTCCAAGTATACTGAAAAACACTGAATTGTAGGCGAGGCACCGTGGCTCATGCCTGTAATCCCAGCACTTTGGGAGGCCGAGGTAGGTGGATCACCTGAGGTCAGGAGTTCGAGACTAGCCTGGCCAATATGGTGAAACTCTGTCTCTACTAAAAATCAGTTGGGTGTGGTGGTGCATGCCTGTAATCTCAGCTACTCGGTAGGGTGAGGCAGGAGAATCGCTTCACCCTGGGAGTGTAGGTTGCAGTGAGCCAAGATCGCGCCATTGCACTTAAGCCCGGGCAACAAGAGTGAAACTCCATGTCAACAAAACAAAACAAAAACCACTGAATTGTATATTTTAAAATAGTGGATCCCTAATGAAAAAAGTAACTAGAAATACAGTAGTAAAAAAAAAGAAAAAAAGAAAATAGTAGATCTTAGAGTATGTGAGTTGTATCTATAAAAAAAAAAATCGAAAAGAAATTTCATTATAGCCAGTGGAGCTCCCCCAGGGAATGAATGGAAGCATCTGATCCCTCTTTCCTTGTGATAGGAATAGAAGCTACTGAAGCAAACACTGCAGAATTGGAAAGTGCTTTATTTCAGGGAAATATAAAGGGAAATGAACGCTAGTATAACTTGGTATAACAGAAGAAATGGTTTACTAGTTTTGCTTTCCAACTACAAACATAAATGAGGATCTCAGCACTTAAGGTAAAACACAATAAGCACAAAACGAGAGTTCACTGGGGTTGGACTCCCTCATTTACTCTAGAAATTACGAGAACCAGCAGCAACATCCCTCGAGCATCCATCTCAACACCAAGTTCCTTTGTTTTATTTACCAGATGACCAGGAATCATAGATTAGTTTGGCTGCAACTGTGTCTTCCACTGCCATTCCTAGAACAGACAGAAATTTGGTTCACCTTTGGTCAGAACAACTTTTCCTCAAACAACCAGGCCCCGTGACTGGCAGTTTCCTGATATGTGTTCATGTTGCCAATGCCCACTGGAATAACAGGGACTGATAGCCAGAGGCGAGCTCAGGCTTGGATGGTCTGCAAAGGGGCAGAGAATATGATACTAAGAAACACCCACCAACAAATTTTGTGTCCTTTGCTCAGGGCTGAGCAAAAAGTTTTTTTTTTTTTTTTTTTTTTTTGAGATAGAGTATTGCTAATTCGCCCATGCTGGATTGTAATGGCACGATCTTGGCTTGCTGCAGCGCCTCCCAGGTTCAATGATTCTCCTGCCTCAGCCTCCCAAGTAGCTGAAATTACAGGCACCTGCCACCACACCTGGCTAATTTTTAAAAAAATTTTTTTTATTTTTAGTAGAGACAGGCTTTCACCGTGTTGGCCAGGCTAGTTTTGAACTCCTGACCTCAGGTGATCCGCCCACCTTGGCCTCCCAAAGTGCTGGGCTTACAGGCATGAGCCACCTTGCCCAGCCTGAGCAAACTTCCCAAAACGGGTCAGACAGTAACTCTTTCAGGCTTTGTGGGCCAAAGGGTCTCTATTACAATTACTCAACTCTGCCGTTAGAGTAGAAAACACAGCCAACAGGTAAACAAATGAGCCTGGCTGTGTTCCAATGAAATTATTTCTGGAATCGAAGCTTAAATTCTGTATCATTTTCATGCATCATAAAATATTATTTCCTCCCCCCAATCATTTGAAAATCTAAAAACCATTTCTAGCTCAGAGGCTACACAGACTGTAGTTCGCTGACCACGGGTCCAGTTCCAATGCTGCATCCTTTGGCATCTCCCCTTTGTCTTGTAGTTTTGGTAGATACCTTAACCTCTGCACCCAGCACAGATACGTAATTAGGTGCTTGATATGCATCTGTTAGATGAAACAATGTGCCAATAAACTAATCCCCAAAAGTGAGAAAGCAAAAATTGCTGAAAAGGACAAAACAGGTTTCTGCAGCATTTTGGCTCCTTAAGTGGGGGCTGGCTGATCTCTGATCTGCCATGACCTCTGAAGCTTTTGGACACAACTGGATCCATGTGATGTCTTTGCACCAGGCTCCAGATAAAGTTTTATTGCCAGTGCATGAGAGACATCATGCACTGGCATAATGAAGATATTGCTTGCAGTGCATGAGAGATTTAAAGACATTTACCAACCTGCAAGGCATGGATACTTAACTAATGGCATGGGCTCTGGGTGGCCAGGGCACTCTTGATGCTCTCCCAGGCATTAATTGTTTTGCTGCTTGATCATGAAGTACGGAAGATCATGAGAGGGGGACAGAGGGCTCTCTTGAGAGCCTCAGGATAGCAACTGCTTACCAACATTTCGGAGTATTTCAATGTTTTCTTTTAGGTGTATCAGTTCTGTTCCAATGTGCCTTTTTTTTTTTTTTTTTTTTTTTGTGTCAGTGTCTTGCTCTGTTGCCCACGCTGTAGTACAGTGGCATGATGTCAGCTCACTACAACCTCCACTTTCTAGGTTCAAGCGATTCTCTTGCCTCAACCTCCCAAGTAGCTGGGATTGCAGACTTGCACCACCACACCCAGCTAATTTTTGTATTTTTAGTAGAGACAGAGTTTCACCATGCTGACCAGGCTGGTCTCAAACTCCTGACCTCAGGTGATCTGCCCACCTCGGCCTCCCAAAGTGCTGGGATTACAGGCATGAGCCACCATGCCTGGTCTGTTCCCATGTACTTCTGTTTCCTTCAATCTCATAGAGGGGAAGAAAAACAGGGGCAAGGGGCAGGCTGGCCACTGGGAGCCCACCCTTTGTTAGGCTTCTATAAGGTACCCTATACAACTCAGGTGGCAGGGGGTTCCCCATGGAAGCCCTTTTCAAAGCAGCAAGTAGGAGAGTAGGGAAGGAAGGAATGAACAGGGCTCAGTGCTTTCTGTCTGACTCTTTCAGGTTGGGTCTCTGCCATTTCCCTTAAGGTTCCTGTCTTTTAACATCTTTGTCCCCTGCCCCCCGACTTCTGAGTTTCATCAAGATCTGAACCTAACTGATTCATTTTATGTGCACATCCCACCTAATCCTCACTGGTAACAGATGGTGAGGAAACTGTGGCCTAGAGAGGTCAGATCACTTGCCTAAGGACACATGCCTCTGAGTGGCAGGGAAGGGACTCCGACCCAGGACTGCCCAGTTCCAGAGTTCATGAGCTTAATCGCTAGGCTAAGCCATGTAAATAATTGACTTGAATGATGGAGCACAGTGATTCAGCTACAGAATCTGGTGACTCATTGCTCTTTCCACCAATGGGTGAGCCTGCCTTGTGCTCTGGTTGGATTTGTGCCCAGGGACCAATGGATCTTACCCAAAGACTTGAACACCGTGGTCTTCTCACAGTGGGCTGGCTTCACTCCCTTAATCACTTCTCCCAGCTCAGCAAAGATCTCAGCCTAGGAAACAAACATAAGCTGACCCAGGTATGAAGCTAAAGTCTGTTCAGGGTTGGCTTTTGAAGCCAGTCCAGGTTGGTTTTGAAGCCTCTTGAACTAGGTAAGAGACATATTTGATTAAAAAAAAAAAGATCCTTTGTACACTGGATGATATTAGGGAGGAGGCTGGCCCCGAAATCCTTTTGGGGTGGCATTTGCTTTTGTGATACCATAAACACAGAGATTCAGGTTGGTGCTCAGAGAGCTGTCCTGCCAAGATCATTGTGTCAGTGAGGAAATAGACATGGTCTTATCTGAACATGCATGCCAGCAGCTCCTTTCTTGCTTTTATGCTCTGATTATGACACTAAAATGAAGCCAGAAGGTGGGCAACACAGTCTTATCATGTTGGCCACATTGGGAAGGTTTCCAGGCTGCAAGAAGCTTCTAATCCCACTGCTTTATAGGACAGCCCAGCAAAAAAAAAAAAAAAAAAGAAAGAAAGAAAAAATAAAAATTCATTGAGCTTCTCCATCCAGGCAAAGGAGGAAAAAATCAAAAAATTCATTGAGCTTCTCCATCCGGGCAAAGGAGAAAAAAATCAAAATTCATTGAGCTCTGTCCAGGCAAAGGAGACAGGAAAACACATGTCACCACCATAATGCCCATATTTTTCTGCAATGAAATTAAAGCAAAATGTTAGGAGCTTTTTCCCCTACAAGCAGGTGGGGTGGCTGAGGTCTTGAGCAGGCCAAATTGGAAGGGAAGTTAATGAAACCCTGGGACCCAGGTGAGGCCAGCCAGGTGGCAGCCCTGACCAGGGTCAGAAGAGCCTCACCCCTGACAACAGGACATCTCCAGACTCCTTCAGGGCAGCCTCCTGGGAATCCACGTACAGCACAGCTTCCTTCATGAGCTCGTCATCCAGTTCTCTCCAGTCGGGTCTGCTGGCTCCAACAGCTAAGAGATAGCAAAACAGATCCTAAGCTGAGAAATAGTCCCAAAGGCTACTAAGAAGGCCAAAGCATGGGAGAGAGATGAACGAAGGACCTGTGAGCACACTCAGATTCAAAACACTCCCTCATTCCCCAGGCCATGCCTCTCCCAATCAGTAAGATGAAATACTTATTAAGAAATAGGCCAGGTGTGGTGGCTCATGCCTGTAATCCCAGCATTTTAGGAGGCTGAGGCAGGCAGGTCACTTGAAGCCAGGAGTTTGAGACTAGCCTGGCCAACATGGTGACACCCCGTCTCTACCAAAAATACAAAAAGTTATCCAGGCGTAGTGGCTCACGCCTGTAGTCTCAGCTACTCCGGAGGCTGAGGCACAAGAATCGCTTGAACCCAGGAGGTGGAGGTTGCAGTGAGCCAAGATCACACTGCTGCACTCCAGCCTCCAGGCTATAGAGTGAGGCTCCATCTGAAAAATAAAAATAAAAAAAGAATACTACCTACCATTTTCTGCCTTTCTATTCCATATCCCACCTCCTTGCTAAAAGATTTTGAGACGACATAGCATTCATTTACAGGATGTCTACTATCTGTGGGATGTTTTACACATACTATTTATGGTTCTCACAAGTACATTTCAAAGTCTGGTTCTCACTTAACAGATGCACAAATGGAGGCTCAAAGAAGCGAAGGTGTTTGCCAAGGTTAAGGATCTGATGGGTGAATCTGGGTCTGAGAGCACCTGGGCTTTCATGCCTCCTCTGCTTAACAGGATTAACAACTTCCTCACACAAATCCTGACACAGAGACATCACTTGGAGCTTATTCACACCCCATTCTCCTTTTGCTCTTCTGTCATTCCCATTCCTCACCCCCAACCAGTTCTTTTAATATCTATTTTTTTCTTTTTGGAGAGAGAGTCTCACTCTGTTGCCCAGGATGGAGTGTAGTAGTGCATTCAGAACTCACCACAGGCTGGGTGTAGTGGCTCATGCCTGTCATCCCAACACTGGGAGGCCGAGGCGGGAGGATCACTTGAAGTCAGGAGTTTGAGACCAGCCTGGCCAACATGGTGAAACCCCATCTCTACTAAAATACAAAAATTAGCCAGGCAGGGTGGCACACACCTGTAATCCCAGCTACTGGCAAGCAAGAGAATCTCTTGAACCTGGGAGGCAGAGGTTGCATTGAGCCAAGATTGTGCCACTGCACTCCAGACTGGGCAACAGAGTGAGACTCCATCTCCAAAAAAAAATAAAAACAAAGAAAACCACAGCCTCAAACTCCTGAGCTCAAGTGACCCTCCCGCCTCAGCCTTCCAAACTGCGGGGACCACAGGCGCATGCCATCATACCGCTTTTTCCCTCCTCACCCCCATTCTCTGTTAACTCATGACAAAAAGAAAGCCCAGTGTCAAGGAGAAGTTTCAGCACAAAGAAAACTGGCTCCATCCTGGCCCTGAGCTATCACATCCTCTGCAGAGTCCAGGACCAGAATGATGAATCCAAGGTGTCGCGCCCCCTGGCACGGGGACACAGGAGAATGCAGAGGCTGCCACCAAACGCCTGCAGGGCCAGGGAGGTAATGCAAATGAGCAAAGCTGGTCAGAGGGACTGAATTAGATGTGGTGGAGACTGAGGGGCGCAGAAGCCAGCAGGCCCTTCCGAAAGGCACAGTCACTGTTCCGCTCCAGCTAATCATTACCACGTGTGAATATAGATCCACTGTTACCAGATAGGCCCCAGTTGTTTTCTTAAAAGAGAAACAGGAAATCTATTTGCATATGTCACTCCTTGAGTTTTAGATCCCACTATGGTCCAAACAAAGCACATCTGCTGGCTGGATCCAGCCCCTGGCCAGCTAGTCTTTGAAAAGCACTGTAAAGCCTTATACAAATATAAGACAGCATTTACATGCCTTCTTGCACTGCTGCCCAGTCTTCTCCACTTGTTCCCTCCCATGCTGTTCTCCCTCATGCTAATTTCCAAAGAGCGTGGTGTAAAAATGTCCATCTTGAAGGTTGTTTGTGCGGAGAGTTCTATAGAACAAAAGCACTAGCTAAGGAAGCTCGTAAATAAATCATAAGCTGGTGGGAACAAAACCCCCACTTCTCAGGCCTCCCCTTCTCTCTGGACTATTTCCCCTGCACAACCACTGCTTATGAGCAGTGCACATCCTCAAAGGGTTGTGTGAGGTCACTCAGGTGGATGGAGGTGGGCCAGTCAGTAAAGAGAAAGGCCTGACTCAGATCAGGCTCTGGCTTGGCTGTGATGGGGCGAAATGAGTGAGGGTCGAAGACAGGCTGACAGGGTGTGGGGGCAGGAAGAGGGAAGCGTGGGGGAGGTTGGAACTGGGCCTGTCCCTCTGCCGAGCTATAAACTAAGTAAAATCTGTTGTTGGTGTTTCCCTGTTGTCTGTGCTTGTGACACATTTTTCTTAAATGTATGTGATGCCTCTGTGAACACATAAACCAATTTTGTCCCTGGGCCAGGAAAACAGAAGAGATGCCTTGACTCAAAATCAAGTCAGCCCTTCCTGGAGAGTGATTCCAAGGGAGAGAGGGATTCAGCATAAGGGAGATTCTCCATGTCTGGATGTGAGGATGGAAAGGCCATATGATGGAGGATTTGGGTCGTCTCTGGGAGCTGAGAATGGCCCCAAGGAAAGGGGCTCCCCACGCCATCCTCTAACATAAGGAAAGGAATCCTGCCACACCATGGAGACTGTGAGAGGACCTCCGGGCATGAGATGAGATTACAGCCTGGATATCGTCCAATTTCTTTTTTGTGAGACTTTGAGCAGAGGATCCAGCTACCCACACCTAGTCTCCTGAACCCCAGGAACTGCGAGATGATAATAATGTGTTGTTTTAAGATGGAAAAAAAAAATCAAGTCCATTTTCCTGAAGATGCAGCCTTGGAAACCCATTTCACCAGGACCTGGTTACTTTTGGTTTCCCAAATCTTTCCAGAAATGGTCTTATTGTCCACAGACTCAGCCCTGACTCACCTCTTACCCATTCCCTGGACCCAATCTGACCACCAGTCCCATGCAGGCTGAGACTTTCAAATTGCTTTGACCCACTCCTCAAACATGCATGTCCACTTCCACACTCGAGGCCTTTGCGTCTGCTGTTCCCTCTACGTGGGATGCCTTTCCTTCAGCTCTTGGCATGGCTGGCTCTTCCTCCTCATTCAGGTCACAGCTCAAAAACCACATCCTGGCCAGGCACAGTGGCTCACGCTTGTAATCCCAGCACTTTGGGAGGCTGAAGCAAGTGGATCACAAGGTCAGGAGTTCAAGACCATCCTGGCCAACACAGTGAAACCTCATCTCTCCTAAATACAAAAATTAGTTGGGTGTGGTGGCAGGTGCCTGTAATCACAGCTATTCAGGAGGCTGAGGCAGGAGAATCGCTTGAACCTGGGAGGAGGAGGTTGCAGTGAGCCAAGATCGCACCACTGCACTCCAGCCTGGGTAACAGAGCTAGCTGGACTGCATCTCAAAAAACAAACAAACAAAAACCCCATATCCTAAGAGAGCTTCTCAGATAACCCTACTGGAAACACTTCCTTCTGCTTCTCCCTTCCACTTCCACCATCAGCCTCTGTCACTCAGGGCCTTGTTCTTTCTGGTCTCATCTTTGGCTAGAACTATCTAGTTCCTCTATGTGTTTGTTTGTTATCTATTTCTCCTCACTGAAATTAACCACCAGGAAAGCAGTGACCTTGACTGTCCGGTCCTTGTGGCATCCCCAGCATCCAGAATGTGCCTGGCACATGGTAGAGATTCAGTAAGCATGTATGATTGAATGCACCATTATTTTACTTGGCTCTTGCCTGCTCATCTGCCCACGTATGCAAAGCTCTTAGCTTCTCAGCTCACACCATGTGCTTGTCACTAAAACATGGGGCACTGAGACCATCTTTAAATCGTCTAGAATTTGCCTACTCTGCTCACCAGAATCCAGTCTTTCTGTTGGAAGGCAATACTGAGTATTATTTAAAAGCTTGGGCTCTGAGGATAGAGTGCCTCGGTTCAAATCCCAGCTCTGCCATCAGGAACCTCTGATTTTGGGCTAAGCACAGTGGCTCACCCCTGTAATCCCAGCATTTTGGAAGGCCAAGGCGGGCGGATCATTTGAGGTCAGGAGTTTGAGGCCAGCCTGGCCAACATGGTGAAAACCATCGCTACTAAAAATACAAAAAAAAATAGCTGGGCATGGTGGCACGTGTCTGTAATCTCAACTACTCAGGAGGCTGAGGCAGAATCACTTGACCTGGGAGATGGAAGTTGCAGTGAGCCGAGATTATGCCACTGCACTCCAGCCTGGGTGACACAGTAAGACTCCATCTCAAAAAAAAAAAAAAAAAAAAAGAACCTCTGACTTTGGGAAAGTTATGTCATTTCTCCATGCCTTGGTTTATCCCCCTGTAAAATGGGGTTTATGATAGTAGTTCCTGCCTCATAAGTTGGTTATAAGTATTAAATGACATTATATATAGAATAATGTATACATGGAATAAGCACCTGCAATAGTACTAGATATAGACCAGCTCTTGCTATAACACCCAGGGCCATTTGAAGGACTGCAGAGGCCCCAGGCACCCTCATGTCTAGAGTCCCTTCTCCTGCCCCTCATCCTGTCACACATATTTAAAAGCATATACATGTCACATAATAAATTACAGTACAAAAGAAATTTAAAATTTTATAATTCTTAGTATTAAGAACAAATGACTCATTTGGCCTTTGTGATTTAAACTTCATCACATCTAAGAATTGAGCTGTGAATTACCATTTTACATGATATGGCCAGGCACAGTGGCTCACACCTGTAATCAATCACAGTACTTTGGGAGGCTGAAGTGGGTAGATTGCTTGAGGCCAGGAGTTTGAGACCAGCCAGGCCAACATGGTGGTGAAACTTCATTTCTACCAAAATATTAAAAAAAAAAAAAAAAAAAAAAAAAGCTAGGCATGATGGCACATTCCTGTAGTCCCAGCTACTTGGGGGGCTGAGGTGGGAGAATTGCTAGAACCCAGGAGGCAGAGGTTGCAGTGAGCTGAGATCTCGCCACTGCACTCCAGCCTGGGTGACAGAGTGAGACCCTGTCTCAAAAAAAGAAAAAAAAATACATTTTATACAACATTAAATATTCATTAGTTTCAGGTTTGCAATTTCCCTTTTACATTTTTTGGAGCAAATGTTTTTTTTTCTTTGAGACAGAGTCTCACTCTGTTGCCCAGACTAAAGTGCAGTGGCACAATCTTGGCTCAGTGCAACCTCTGCCTCCTGGTTTCAAGCCATTCTCTTGCCTCAGCCTCATGAGTAGCTGGGACTACAGGTGGAAGACACTATGCCTGGCTAACTTTTGTATTTTTAGTAGAAATGGGGTTTTGCCATGTTGACTAGGCTGGTCTCAAACTCCTGGCCTCAGGCAATCCACCTGTGTCAGTCTTCCAAAGTGTTAGGATTACAGGCATGAGCCACTGCACCTGGCCAAATATTGTTTTTTTAGCCTCACATGTTTCTAAGACCTTTAAAAAGCTTGGGCTTCTGCATGAGTAAACTGGCTCTGCAGATGTAGTCAACTGGTCCAGTCTAGAGAGGAGCCTGGCTACCACCCATCATGCCTTATGGAGCCACTCTACTTACCATTGATGTGAGCTCCTGGCTTCACCCATTCACCAAACAAAATGGGCTCTGTTGCCAAGGTGACTGTGATGATCACATCTGCACCTGTCACAGCTTCCTGGACTGAGGAACAGACCTGTACCTCTCCTTGCACTGTGTCTGCAAACTTCTCTGCATTTTCTTTGGTGCGGTTCCATATCCTCACCTTCATTGGGGGTAACAAGAGGAACATTGGTGCCATTTTTTGGCTGCTTATGTTATACTGAGCCCAGGGATGCCAAGGGAAAGTTGAACCACTCTGGGATAGGGGCTGGTGGTTATCTAAATCACTCCGAAACCATTCCCTACAAAGAATGGACATTTGATCAAGGGTACAGCATTAATTTGGTCAGATACCTGGCCAGGTATTTGAAAATGAACTTTCTTTGCTACTTTCACCTTTAAAAGAGGGTGGAAGTATTTCACTTTTTGGTCAGGATGCATAGCCTCAACAACTTAATAGCTATTATATACTAATAGCATAATGAGGCTGGGTGCAGTGGCTCACCACGCCTGTAATCCCAGCACTTTGAGAGGCCAGGGCAGGTGGATTGCTTGAGGCCAGGAGTTCAAGACCAGCCTGGTGAACAGGATGAAACTCTGTCTCTATTAAAAATACAAAAATTAGTTGGGCTTGGTGGTGTGCGCCTATAGTCCCAGCTACTAGGGAGGCTGAGGCAGTACACGCCTATAGTCCCAGCTACTAGCCAGGCTGAGGCTTGAACCTGGGAGGCGGAGGTTGCAGTGAGCTGAGATCATGCCACTGCACTCCAGCCTGGAGACAGAGCAAGACTCCATCTCAAAAAAAAATATATATTGCATAATGATTAGCAGAGCAAGTTCTGGAGCCAGGTAGAAGGCTTGGAACCAATCTCTACTCTGCTACTTATTGAAATTACTTCATGTCATTCAGCCGTAGTTTCCATGTCTGTAAAATAGAAATGATAACCTGGCAAAGTCTGTGTGGAGCCCACACTTTATGTCTGAGGCCCTGTAAAGGAGTTGTAATGGGTGGAAGATTCATACAAAGGGTTATTTATGACAATGCTTCACATGGAATAATTTGATCAGTGAAGAATACGTAGGAAATTCAAGATCAGAAGAGTCTGAAGGTAAATGGCACAGCTGATAAAAAGGACAAGAGTGGCAGCTACAGCTGGAATCCTGGAAGGTGCTGGTGTTGGCGGAGGCCAGGAGCTGGGGACTTGCCGACTTGCTTGACAGGTTTCAATGTTTGGGTCAAGGGTTTGTCACCCGTCAACTAAAAATAAGACCTATAGAATCTCTCATAAGGAAATAGAATACATAAACGAACTTTATGTCTAAGTAAGTTCACCAAGCAAGGTGAAAAACAGGACATTTTGCCCAGCCAGAAGCACATGGTTAACCTTTTTACCCTTCTCAATAGAAGACTATGCAAATTTTATGCAAAAATTAGATCACCTGAAAAGTGGTGTTAGAACATTCAATAAGACAGGCTATAAAATGGTGCATGTCTGACATGACTGAAACTATGTTGAAAAAACTGAAGAGGGAAGATCAGAAAACATTAACTGCCTTTGAAAACAGATAAAAGAGCATTTTTCTTTTGTTTTCTTCCTTATATTAAAAGTAATGGCAGCCAGGCACAGTGGCTCATGCCCTGTAATCCCAGAACTTTGGGAGGACAAGCCAGGTGGATCACCTGAGGTCAGAAGTCCGAGACCAGCCTGGCCAACATGATGAAACCCTGCCTCTACTAAAAATACAAAAATTAGCTAGGCGTGGTGGCAGGCAACTATAATCCCAGCTACTGGGGAGGCTGGGGCCTGAGAATCCCTTGAACCCAGGAGGCAGAGGTTGCAGTGAGCCCAGATCATGCCACTCGCTCCAGCCTGGGCAACAGAGCAAGACTCCGTCTCAAAAAAAAAAAAAAAAAGTCATGGCCAAAACAGCAATTACTTTTGCACTAACTTAATAGTTTATATTTCCCAAGGCAGTGGTTTTATTTTCATCATTAAATCATGCTATGAATCTGTTCCATCCCTTATATACACACACATAAAATAAAAATCACATCAAACATTCCCAGGATGAAGCACAAGCCACAGCTGGGGGAAGGTGGACCAGCATGGAGAATTTAAAAGAGAGAGGCTATGGCCTCCTGGTCTCCAGGTCTCATCTGATCCAGTTTCTTGATCCATAGCCTTGAATACTTAAAAACTCTGCATTCTCCTAAGAAAAACATAACAGACAGGGCCTAAAAGGACAACTGAATGTATACAAGAGATGTAATAGAATCCTTTAACTGAGTAAGCTTGCTGTATCCTCAGGCAAATGCCCTGTGAACTGAGGATTGGAAACAGGTAATCAGATCTTCCCCCGCCTCTTCTCCTCCATCTCCTCCATCAGGGCTCCTGAGAAGTCATGAAGGTACAATAATGGTCTAGATGGGACTCACAGCTTAATTATTTCAGAATGACCTGTGGTGCCATGAAGGAGTACAGACAGGTCAAGGACCACTCCCTCCCCTCTTCTCTCCCACCCCGGCCTCTGCACTTACCTCCTTAAAGGAGAACTGCTCTGTGAAGATCTCATAATGGCTGTAGGCCTGGACCCCAGCCCCAAGGATGCATAGCACTTCACTGCTGGGCGGTTTCAGAAACTATTTGAGAGAAATGAAGTGGCAAAGGTCAAGGGAGACACTAGAAGGTGGGTACAAACTAATATGGTTTTAGTATTAGGTGACTTCTGCCCTCTCTTCTGCCTCCCTCAAGAGCTTGCAGGCAATCCAGAGAATTTCATTTTGTGTCTTGGTTTCCCTGGTGTCGAGTGGGAAGAGAAGGAAGAAGGCTTCACTGAGCAGCTAATATATGCCAATGTGTTGACCCCATGATCTCATTTAGTCTAGACATTGGCCCTATGAGCTGGGGACTCCTATTATCTTCTTCTTACAGACGAAGAGACTGAGGTCCAGAGAAGTGAATTTGGTCTAAGTCTTAAAACTATTTTTTTAATTTTCTTTTTTTTAAATTTAATTTTATTTTTTGAGACAGAGTCTCTGTCGTCTAGGCTGGACTGCAGTGGCATGATCTCAGCTCACTTCAACCTCTGCCTCCCGGGTTCCAGTAGTTCTCACTGCCTCAGCCTCCGAGTAGCTAGGATTACAGGTGTGCACCACCATGCCCAGCTAATTTTTGTGGTTTTGGTAGAGGCAGGGTTTCACCATGTTGGCCAGGCTGGTCTCAAACTCCTGACCTCAGGTGATCTGCCCGCCTCAGCATCCCAAAGTGCTGGGATTACAGGTGTGAGCCACCACTCCTGGCCAGGTCTCACAGTTATTAAAGGGCACAATGGGGCTCTAAAGTCACATCTTCCATACTCCAAAGCTCATGTCCTTTCTTCTGTGCCATCATATCTCAGGTACATGCTCAGCCATATGCACTTCTCAGAGCTCTGAGCTATTTCTAAGAGCTCCCCGGAATCTGTGAGCCCTTCCTTCCCAGTGTTCTAGCCATATTCTCTGGGTCCACTCTGTTGATCCTTTCACAGCCTCTGTCTTCCTCTAAAGATGAATGTAGAATTAGCATCTATGGCATCTCCTGAGGGTGTCTGTGTTTGAGAGCAGGATTCTGTGATCAACTCATGTCCATTTCCACCTCTCCAATGAAGGCTTTCTGACCTCCTTGATAGAATGTACCAGGCCACAGCATTTATTTGTTTGTACATTTTCTTCTACTGGTTTTTAAGCCCCATCGGGACAGAGGTAGTCTTATCTGCCTAGAATTGGAACGTGTCTACTATGGCCTACAAGAAACAGCACTGAATTTCTCAACCTCTGTACTTACTAACATTTGGGCTGGATAATTCTTTGTTGGGGAGGGGTGCCATCCTGTGTATTATAGGATGTGCAACAGTATCTCTAGTTTCTATCCATTAGATGTTAGTATCATTTTCCATCCCTTCAAGTTGTGGCAACTAGAAACATCTGCACACTACTAAATGTCCCTGGAGCAGGTGGCAAAATCATGCTAGCAGAGAATCACTGGCATAGAGGAAAGACATCACTTGGCCCTCAACACCATATGCATTAAATAAAACCCTCTTCTGCCTTTTCTCTATTTAATTTAGTACACTTTTAGTTACCCAGGTCTGTTCTTTCATACAGCGCTACTCACTGAAATTCTGGAGTGTAATATTTAAATAGTGAAAAGTCTTCTTAACTATTAATTACTAGCAAAACAGCATCTCTGAAATATTAGGAATTAATTATATCTCTTGTAGCTACCAAAGGAGAGATACCATTCCGTGGCATAAAATATAGTTCGTCTCTTATTTGAAAAGGTTTCAAAATGATAATATCCATAAGACTAGAACTCTTATGTTTCTGTCTGATAAGGATAAGTAGATGATTTTTCCTTAATTGTTACCATTTTCTTCCATTCTCAGTTAATATGAATCTATGCTGGAAAGCATACCTGAGCTTCAGAAGTTGTTACAGTATACTATAAAAGTAACCTTCAACTTCCTAAACTAAATCTGTAATTCTGATTTGTTGTCTTGATAATTTGTTGCCCTGGTAATAGTGTGATAATTCACATATTTTTAAAAATTTTTTTATTTTTATTTTTGAGACAGTCTCACTTTGTCATTCAGGCTGGAATGCAGTGGTGTGATCTCAGCTCACTGAAACCTCTGCCTCCTGGATTCAACTGATTCTCATGCCTCAGCCTCCCAAGTAGCTAGGATTACAGGCACCCACCACCACGCCTGGATAATTTTTTCTTTCTTTTTTTTTTTTTTGGTAGAGATGGGATTTTGCCATGTTGGCCAGGCTGGTCTCAAACTCCTGACCTCAAGTGATCTGCCTGCCTCGGCCTCCCAAAGTGCTGGGATTACAGGTGTGAGTCACCGCACCCAGCCGATTTTTTTAAATGATATATTTATAGGATTTATTAAATAGGATTAGTGGCACTTCAGTCTTTTCTCATAAGCTTGCAGGTTATTAAGTACATATATATGAATCTCCTAGGTTGCTAGGTTTTTCATTTAAAAGAGTCTGAAAGTCTGTTTCATTTGCATTTGCCAAGGTCTTGCATGGTCTGGTGATCTCATCGCTGTAGCCCTCTCTCATGCCATCATGCCATGTTTCCCTGTACTTCCTGTCTTCCAGCCATACTAGCTTCGTTGTAGCTTCCCAAACTCCTGTACTTCCTTCAACCACAGGGCCTTTGCATTAATTAATTCCTCTCCGTAGGATGCTAGGCTGCTTTGTCTCCTCTGCCCCTCACAAGTAATTCCTATTATCCTTCAATCACAGTTCAAATATCCCTTACAGAGATAAATCCACAGACTAGGTCAAGACCTACTGCTTTACACCCTCACAGCACTTGTCAGCATTTTACTTTCATATTTATTGGTGTAATCTTTTGAGACTGAGTCTCACTCTGTTGTTCAGGCTAGAGTGCAGTGGCATGATCTTGGCTCACTGCAACCTCCGCCTCCTGGGTTCAAGGAATTCTCTGCCTCAGCCTCTCAAGTAGCTGGGATTACAGGCACCCACCACCAAGCCCAGCTAATTTTTTATTGTTTTTTGTTTGAGATGGAGTTTTGCTCTTGTTGCCCAGGCTGCAGCGCATGATCTCAGCTCACTCCAACCTCTGCCTCCCGGGTTCAAGTGATTCTCCTGCCTCAGCCTCCCGAGTACCTGGGATTACAGGCATGTGCCACCCCGCCAGGCTAATTTTGTATTTTTAGTAGAGACGGGGTTTCTCCATGTTGGTCATGCTGGTCTCCAACTCCCGACATCAGGTGATCCACCCGCCTCAGCCTCCCAAAGTGCTAGAATTACAGTCATGTGCCACCACACCTGGCCTTTTAAAAAATTTTTTAGTAGAGACGGGGTTTTGCCATGTTGGCCAGACTGGTCTTGAACTCCTGACCTCAGGTGATCTGCCTGCCTCAACCTCCCAAAGTGCTGGGATTATAAGCATGAGCCATCACACCCAGCCTATTGCTGTGATCTTTGGACCATACTTTGTCTTCCCCCCACTGGACCCTGTAATACATGATGGCAGGTACTGTATCTGGTTTTGCTCACCCCATGCTGAGCATAGAACCTTGCACTTGGTGGACACTCAAATATTTGTTGAATAAATGCATGCCAATGCTAAACCCTGATATATACTGTCACCTTGAGAAAACATATCAAGAGTCTTCAATGAGGTTTATGTGAAGCCCAAGCACAAAAGATTTATTGTGTTCATCAGACCTTAGAGCTCCCTATACTTATTCTTCCCTCAAAAGCCTTCAATAAAAGAGAAGTGGTGGGCAAGAAAATATTCTACTCTCAAGGCAACAAGTAAAATAGTTCCTTTGTTCCTTATTGAAGCAGTTCATCTGAGCCCCTGGAAATAAAGCTGTGAAGTTTCAGCCTAAACTTTGAAGTGTCTAAACTTTGAAGTGTCAAGGTTTCTTGATTCTTCTGGGAGCACAGATTTTTATTAATGCAACAAAGCAGTGTTATTGAAGGCTGGGTCTACAAAAGTGTGTTTTCCAGACCTGGTTAATCCTCATTCTCTGTGATTTTGATTCAGTAGGTCTGGGAATTTGGGTTTTTGAAAACTTCCCTAGCTAATGCCGCTGCATAGCTTGCTTGCATGGGAAATTTCTTAACTGAGACAAGACCACACAACCTCAAAAGAACCCACAGGCACCTGGTTGTATGATTTCAGCAAACCCAAGTTTCTATTCTTTTCTGCGTAAAATGAGGCCATTCATACTTTCTCTGCCTTCCTCACAGAAACTCATAGTCCAGACAAGGGATTGGAAATGATTCTGAAAACGACTAAAGCTCTTTACAAATGACAGGCAGTAATACGAGATTCATTTTGTTCCCAAATTACCAGCAAACATAGCGAGGAGTCCTTGATTACTTCTGTTGAGTCGGGTCTGGATATAAGTAAAAACCGGTTCACTGAGGTGGGTGCTGTTGGTCTACTCCCTTCATATACAATTACCAAATTAATCCTCCCATTCTTCCCTTCCCAGGAGGTATCTAGAAAACCTTAACATACAACCTGAACACCTGGTCTTCGCTACTGCAACTTTCCCTGGGTGACCACCTTTCCTTTGCAATAACTTAGGAAAACCAGCGTCCCCAAGATCTTGTACTTACCCGCTTAATGTGAAAGACTCCAGACTCCAATCATTCCCACAGACACCCTGTTTTCTAAGCCTCTTCCTCTTAATTCTAACTTCTAAAAATACCGTTTTTCTTATAGGATGACTCGACATTGCTTGGAAACATCATCGCCCCCAGTGCTAACTGTTTCCTCTGCCCGGAGCGCCCCTCCACATTTTTGCATGGTTCACTAACTCACTGCTTTCAGTTTTGACTCAAATGTTACCTTCTTAGGGAGTCTTAGATAATGTAAAATGTTACACCTTCTCCAGTACTCTCACTTCTGCTTTATCTTCATCTTTCCAACAGGTTATGTGGCTTTTGGGTTGTTGTTGGTTTTATTTTTTAGCAAATTCTAGGCACACTATTAATCATTTATTAATAGGTACTAATTATTTAATGACATTATTTATTACTATTTAACACAGTATTAAACTCAAACGGTTTTGGATTTTTTTGTTTTTGTTTTGTTTTGTTTTGAAACAGAGTCTCACTCTGTTGTCCAGGCTAGAGTGCAGTGGCCTGATCTCAGCTCACTGCAACCTCTGCCTCCCAGATTCATATGATTCTCCTGCCTCAGCTTCCCGAGTAGCTAGGATTACAGGCATGTACCACCATGCCCAGCTAATTTTTGTGTTTTTACGAGAGATGGGGTTTCACCATGTTGACGAGGCTGGTCTCCAACTCCTGACCTCAAGTGATCGGCCCTCAGCCTCCCAGAGTGTTGGAGTTACAGGCATGAGCCACCGCACCCGGCCAGTGTTTCACTTTTTATTATCTACCTCCCTTGTGTGTGCCCCTCTGTTTTGTTCATTGCCATTTCCCTAACATTTAGAAGAATGCCTGACACATGATAGGAACTCAGTCAATACTTGTTGAATGAATCCACGGAGCTGGCTTGGATCTGTTCAGCTTACTCTCCCTCTTGTGTAGTACTAGCTTTGGTCTATGGGGCAATCATACTCTCTTAGCGGGGGCAATGTGGTACAGTGACAAGAAGCCAGTCCCGGAAGCTGGAGAGGTCAGGTATTAAATTCTTACTCTAGCACTTATTAGCTGTGTGATCCTGGGCCACTCACACAACCTCTCTGAGCTACCTACATTCCTAGACCTGGCAAGTGAAGAGAATCATTTCTATTATTCAAGACTGATGGGAAGATTGACAATTATGCACGTAAGGTACCTGGAATCTGGTCATGCACAGTAAATGGTAGCTAATAATTTCGTGAATTACTGTGCTCACCTGATATCTCACATCTGGCATTCGGAATTCCAGCTATGTCCAACAGAGAACAAAATTAAGTTCCTCACTTCTCCTTTAGTCTCTCAAGATTGAGACACCAGACCCCACCCAAAAGTTCACCTTAATAACACAGCCAGCCATTCTTCTTACCTTGGTGGCAATGGCAGATACTGCAGCTGTTCTCTTTGCAGTTATGACATTTCCATCCATGACCTTGAAGGAAAGGAGAGACAGTGAGCAAGGGAAACCCCTGTCCACTACTTAAACTAGAAGAAACAGTTCTAAAATATCAGCCTAGGAAGTTTTATAGCATCCTACAACAGCATGGGTTTGGTGTCAGACCTAGATCTAATTCCTCCACTTAAGAGATATGCAACTTTGAATAAACGCTGTAATCTCTAAGCACTGGTTTCCTCACCTGTAAAAACAAAGATAATGCCAGCCATTCAGAGGGTTATTATGAGGATTAAATGCATTGGCATATCTGGAAACACCTAGCGCATGGTGAGCCCTCGAGAACTGTCCATTTTCTTTTCTTGCCCTGGGATTCTCAAAACACTAGATTAAGAAGGAACTTGAGAGAGAAGATTGCCATTTGACAAGGGCCATGAAACTCTGCCTTAGTGACTCTCCATTCCTGCTGCACATGTCGAAAACTTCATGAAGATATGGATGTTCAGATACCACCCTTAGATTAATCCAGTCTGCATCTTTTCTAGGAGTGAGATGCAGACAGCCCAGGTGATTCTGATATACAGCAAATTTGAAGGTTATGCCTCGCTAGTAACAACCACCCCCTGCATTCTTCTCTGTTTATAAGTTATTCATCTCAGCTGACCATCAAAAAAATAGGCATCATCAACCTCATCTTACAGATGAGGAACTGAATCACCAAGTTACTGAACAGATTCAGCTGTCATCTAGTTTCAAAGCCTCAGGTCCTACCCCCCTGGGAACCACTGCTGGCAGGTAGTGTGAATGCCATCTCCATTGGATGAGTGTAAGTTGGGGAGAGATAGATATTCTCAAAGGAGTGTTGAACAGCTAGATTCTTCGGAGATACAGAAATTCAGAGGAAAAGTAAGGACATTGTAAGACCCAGCTTGGAGTGCGCAGACCGTAAGAGTTAACCGTCAGAGAGACCTAAGAGTGATTCTTGAATCTTTCGCTAACCAGATGTGTGACCTCAAGCAAAGTGACTCTACCAACCTGAGCCTCAAGGACCTCAATAGAAATGGGGGGAAGGGGAGGTAATAAAAACTCCCACAGAGGAATGTATCAGAATTGAATATGATCAGTGTCTCCTTCTTGGCACATAATAAGTGCCCAATATGTGGCAGTTAAAATGGCGGTAGTCTTAGGAGAGTCTGGACCTATGGACCATGGACTTAGTCTGAGCAGCTCTGAAGTTCAGCCATGCTAATTGTTAGTTACATAAACCTGGGTAAGTTGAACATAGTTGCTCTGACTCAGTTTCCTCATCTGTAAAGTGGGAGTAACAATATTACCCATCTCATAGAATGGATTTAAGTATTAAGAGGATTAATAAATGTGAAATGTTTAGAACAGTGCCTGACATATTAAAAAGTATGCCATTAACACGAGCTACTGCTACCTTTTGATACTGTGATTAGATACTAAAACAGGTCACACTGTATACCCCTCCAAAAAGGCTCCTAGGGATTATAGAACACCCCGTCTTTTCCATGTCGACAAGGATTGAGTAAGTAAATGTTCCCTTGGCTAATGGGTTAGTTCAAGCTGTGTATTTGGGGTAACTGAGTATAGGACAAGGACATATGCAAGAATGACAAGATTATTATTTCCACACTGTCACATGCTTGAGGCAGCAGTGGGCGCTGGTGCTGTGTTATGCATCCTCAGGCAGTCCTAGAAATAGATACATGGACACAGATAACCTTCACTGTCGCTGGTATCCAGTCACTTGCAGAGGGGCACGGGCAGTCACAATCAAGACTCCCCTGCTCGTGGAGAACTCACTTCTGAGCTTAACGCTGGGCCCAAGGGCCCCACTCCACCCCGGGATAAGAAGTTGCTCACCGCCAGCAGAGTGCCATTGCTGGGCTCAAAGAGTAGCACAGTAGCCTGGTGGGAGGGGACGATGGAGGTGATGCCGTGGTCCTCATAGAAGGTGACCAACTTGGTGGTCAGGGCATCCTCTGCAGCACTGTAGGCGGGCATGACCCCCAGGTAGCTACAAGGAGAGAGGGAGCAGCTTCAGCCCCTTCCCATAAATGCTGGGGTCTCTTATAAAGTCCCCATATACCTTCCTTTCTCTTTCCTTCGTCACTGCCCCACTGGCCCTCTCCCAGCCCCCGCATCCCTCTGCCCTTCCCTTAGACACCACGCATAGTGTGTTCCAAAGTCTGGCTCTGGATCAGAAAACCATACCCCCTAGCTCTGCCACTTAGTAGCTGTGTAAGCTTAGATAAGTTACTTAACCTCTCTGAGCCTCAGTTTTCCATCAATAAAATGCTGGCATCGATACCTCCTTACGTGGAGAGTGTGCTGAAATAAACAAGGTAACACCTGTAAAGCGCCCACTTGGCACACCAGGTAGCGCCTATTAAAAGTGGCAGCTGTTAGCAACGATTAGGCAAGCTGTCTCTTCCCTCTTCCCACCGCTCCTCTTTCTGTTCCTCCTCTTCCCGCTTTCCAGTTGCTCCTGCCCCGGGCCCCGACCCTCCTTACTCACCCTCTGTGCTTGGTCACCGGCACCACGGTGCGCACTGGCTGCATGACCCCTCCTTCGGGGCCGCTGGAGAAGTTGGCCAGGGCCGTCTCTAGAGGCGGGATGAGGAGGCTGGAGCTACGGAGGTGTTCCTCCACCTCGGCCGCGCTCAGGAACGCTGGTACCCGGCTCATCTTGCCACCTGCCTTCCAACCTCACTCTCCGCACCGCGATCCACCGACCCTCGGCTGCGCCCTCTGTGAGCGCGCCCGCTGCGCTGCGGAGCCCCCTGCTGGTCACCGCCCAGCCTCCGGGGGCGGAGCAACCCCACCCCGCCCCGCCCGCCAGCCCTCTCCTCCCCCTTCGCCCACCCCAACCCGTAAGGGAGGGCGAGACAGTTCCCTTCCAGCAACAGATTCCCCAAGATAGGCATCGAGGTGGCGGGCTGGGAGTCAATATTGTTCAGTTCACTTTCTCAGTTCTTGTAATCAACTATAACCACATTCCTTGACTTTTGATTCCTACCTAACCCCTCCCCATTAACTCGTTTTTTGCTGCTGTCTAGGTCACCGTGCCTGGGAAACAATGGACAGGGCAAACGGTAACGGGGCTCCTTTATTTCTTAAATTATTGCCTACCGCTAAGAGATAAAAGGAGACGGAGGCTTATTTTATTTATTTTTTCTTTTAATTCTGTCCTGATCTGGAGCCTCTTATCCTAGTCGTCCTCCCACCTGTACCCCAGATGGCTGGCATTTGATTGCTAAGAATGCACAATTTTCTCACAGGCTAACTAACCTAACCTTCGCCTTTAAAGGGGGGAAGTGTGCAGAGCAAGGTGTAATGATTTCCATCTCACAAAAAGCCAAAATGCAGGATCTTTTCTTCAAGGAGTTTTTACCCGAGATGGGGAAATAAAATAAGAAGGGAATGATGTAAAGCTTAAGGCAATAAATTCTAGCCATCAAATCAGTGATAGGAAAAGTAAGTTAATTCAAAGAAAAGAGAGATTATCTTGACCTGGAGTGGTTAGATAAGGGCTTCATGAAGGAGTGGGGAGAAACCAAGTTCTGAAATAATAATAGTATTGACAGCAATGATCACATCAACAGGTTATTGATCTTTACTATGTACCAGATACCACACCATGCACTTAATGTACATTATCTCATTTAATTATACAACAACCTCTAAGGTAGGTAGGTGTTGTTATTAG
The DNA here is from genome assembly GCA_963573385.1 of Cacajao melanocephalus. Taxonomy (NCBI): domain Eukaryota; kingdom Metazoa; phylum Chordata; class Mammalia; order Primates; family Pitheciidae; genus Cacajao; species Cacajao melanocephalus. Next base: position 11,506 of record CAUYLG010013006.1, on the reverse strand, counting down.
TTTTACTGTCCATTGGAGGCTCTGAGAAGGGAAGGAATTTAGTTATAGGTCATTCACCAAATCAGCAGAGGAGTTGGTTTTGCCCTTGGTTGGACTTCAGAATTATATTCCTAATCATTAAGCTACTTTGGCAGAAAGAGAGAAAGACGGCATTCAGGCCAAGTGAAGCTCTGGGGTGGAAGGCATGTTGAACAGCTCTGGGAACAGTAAGTTGCCAGATCTGTTGGGCTGGAATAAGGTGCTGAGGTCTAGGAGCATCAGGAGATAAAACTGAGAATGATTCTTGGAGTCAGGCAAATAAGAATGGTGACTCCTCGTCAGGTGCGGTGGCTCACGCTTGTAATCCCAGCACTTTTGGAGGCTGAGGTGGGCGGATCATGGGGTCAAGAGATCAAGACCATCCTGGTCAACATGGTGAAACTCCATCTCTACTAAAAATACAAAAATTACCTGGGCATGGTGATGTATGCCTGTAGTCCCAGCTACTCGGAAGGCTGAGGCAGAAGAATTGCTTGAACCTGGGAGGTGGAGGTTGCAGTGAGCAGAGATCCTGTCACTGCACTCCAGCCTGGCAACACAGCGAGACTTCATCTCAAAAAAAAAAAAAAAAGTGATGATTCCTAGGAAAGAAATTACATATTACATGCTCCAAGAGAACAAGCATTTAGGAAGATGGGTCTTCTGCCCATAGAGACAGATGAGCGAGAGCAGAGCCTGGGAGACAGGTCAAGAGGCAGGACTGCTTAAGTGGTGCTTTGTGGTATTTTGACTAGAAGCTATATAGGGCGTTTTGTAGGAAATGGTCATATCACAATAAAAAACAGCAGATGAGTAAGTGTCAAAATCAGTACCAATGAAATGAGAAATCGTATATTATGTATTTAGCAACAGTGCTTGGCACAGAGTAGCCACAAAATAAGTGAACACTTATTGAGAGAGAGAGAGGGAGAGAGAGAGAGAGAGAGAGAGAGAGAAAGATGCTGATGCTGGTGGTTGGGAAAAACTGATTTCAGTAACACAATCTTGTTTCTTCAGTTCACCACCCCTAGAAATTTATGCCCAGAGCCACCAGGCTTATAGAAATGTTTCTGGGTCATTATGTGCATTGTTAGCATTATTATTACGTAACATTTATTTGGTTTACAAAACACAGAGATATAGCCCTGGCATGGTGGCTCGTGCCTGTAATCCCAGCACTTTGGGAGGCCCAAGAGGGTGAATTAGCTGAGGTCAGGAGTTTGAGACCAGCCTGGCCAACATGGTGAAATCCTGTCTCTACTAAAAATACAAAAATCAGCCAGGCATGGTGGTGGATGCCTGTAATCCCAGCTACCTGAGCAGCTGAGGCAGGAGAATCGCTGGAACCCTGGAGGCAGAGGCTGCATTGAGCCGAGGTCGCACCAACTGCAGTCCAGCCTAGGCGACAGACTGAGACTCTGTTCGGCCCTTTATTTTTGTGAATGTAAACTAAAAAATAAAATCTTACACCCCCCACCTGCTGCATGAACCCCCTCTGGGCCAAGGGGACCCCAGAAAAACCTTAAAGACTTAGTTTCCAGTCATGATGGGATGGGAAGTCAGACATGCCTCATTACATCCTCTCCTTTATGGAGTTTAGACACAACTGATAAGACTTAATGTTAGAACAGAGATCACAAGACTGACAGAACAGACGCTTTTTGACAATACAATAACAAATTATAAACAAGATCAAAGGCCATGCCAGGCCAGACTTTAGTCACCCACCCTTACACTTAAAGAAAAGAACTATGTTCCAACTGCCACAAAGTTTTTCATTTCTCCAGCAGCTAAACAAGCACTTTCTTGAAGATAAACAATATTTTTGTTTTTCTTTACCCTAGCCCTGCTCAAAGAAGACAGGCCACATGGCTGGGCGCAGTGGCTCACACCTGTAATCCCAGCACTTTAGGAGGCCGACTAGGGTAGATTGCTTAAGGTCAGGAGTTTGAGACAAGCCTGGCCAATGTGGTGAAACCTTGTCTCTACTAAAAATACAAAAATTAGCCAGGCATAGTGGCACGAATTCCAGCTACTCCAGTGGCTGAGGCAGGAGAATCGCTTGAACCCAGGAGGTAGAGGTTGCAGCAGTGAGCTGAGATCTTGCCACTGCACTCCAATCTGGGCAACAGAGCAAGACTCCGTCTCAAAAAAAAAAAAAAGGTAGGCTACACACACACACACACACAAACACACATATTCACTTTGTTTTGCTTCGAAATGGAGTCCCTCTCTGTTACCCAGGCCAGAGTGCAGTGGTGCAATTTCCGCTCACTGCAACCTCGCTTCCTGGGTTCAAGCGATTCTCCTGCCTCAGCCTCCTGAGTAGCTGGGATTACAGGTGTGTGCCACCACGCCCAGCTAATTTTTTTGTTGTTGTGTTTTTAGTAGAGATGGGGTTTTGCCAGGTTGGCCAGGCTGGTCTCAAACTCCTGACCTGAGTGATCCGCCTGCCTCAGCCTCCCAAAGTGCTAGGATTACAAGGCATGAGCCACCATGCCCAGTCAAAGATAGGCAATATTAAAACAATTACAACTCATCCAGCACATAGATACCGACTAACTGATCCCTTGTCCCATAACTACAACTTGATTGGACAAGAGACTGATTTCAGTAACGCAATTGTTACTGAAGTCTCCTGATAAGACTACCAGCCATAGAATGGTTCTGTCTGACTTACAGAGGTTGCACACTTGCACACCTTCGTGTCCTGAAAAGACCTTTTGATGTATCAAGCTGAACTGTAATACATTTGAAGATGAGTTGAAGATGAGTTGTATGTAACATGCATGTTTGTTAAATACGCATGTGTCAGGACCACTTTCATGAATATTCATAGCTTCTTCTGTCACCTGTTGAATATGTATATTTAGCCAACCTGTTCAGCATAAAGCTCCTACCCCAACCCTCCTCCTTCAAAGTACCTGTCTCTGATCTTGACCAAGGCATGTCATAAGATTTGGCTCCATGTCCCCACCCAAATCTCATCTTATAGCTCCCATAATTCCCATGTGTTGTGGGAGGGACCCAGTGCGAGATGATTGAATCATGGGGGTGGGTCTTTCCTGAGCTGTTCTCATGATAGGGAATGGATCTCACAAGATCTGATGGTTTTAAAAATGGGAGTTTCCCTGCACAAGCTCTCTTTGCCTGTTGCCATCCACATAACATGTGACTTGTTCCTCCTTGCCTTCCACCATGATTGTGAGGCCTCCCCAGCCATGTGAACTGTAAATATAATAAACCTCTTTCTTTTGTAAATTGCCCAGTCTCAGGTATGTCTTTATAGGCAGGACAAAAATGGAATAATACAGCATGCTTCCAAGCATATTGTATTATTCCTTGCAGGCTGTAACCCCTTACAAGAAAGTCTCCTCCTTTCTAAATTTATAAATTGTGTGTGCGTATGTGTTTAAGTTAACAAGGAGAAAAAAAGCAAAACCAAATACTCATCAACTAAAAAAGATATGAAATAAGAAACCCAGATATTTATTTGCTTCCATGGTAAATTAAGAATTTAGCCCTGATTAAATAGAAATCTTATTTCTGACTCCTTCATTACTAGAAAGTTTATTAATCTTCTTTCTGTTGTCATTTTTATAATAGTAATTTCATTATCTTAACAATAACAAAATAAGAAACCTCGATAATGGGAATTCACGCCAGTGAATCCTGTAGAAACAGGACAAGTCTGCAAATCATCTCAAACTGTCTTCCTTATAAAGCTTTGGTTCACATCATCTAGGTCCTCAGTAAAGTAGCACTGGGAAAACTGGTCTTGGTTGCAACAGTTCTGTTGAGACCAGAGGCACAGAGAACTAACTATCCCAAGCCTCCAATAATAACTATTATTAATAAGTAGCATATTAAATATTAGGTATTATTGATATTTCTTATTTTATTATTGTTAAAATAATGAAATTACTATTATAATCATGACTTAACAGAAAGAAGATTAATAAACTTTTTAGTAATGCAGGTGTCAGTATTGAGAAAGTTGGTGGAAATCTCTTTTCTCTGCCCTCCCCTGAGACATTGTCCTCGGACAAGCCTGGGGGGCTTGTAAGCCCCTGTGCTTGAGCCTCTGGAAATTCCCTGCTAACCCCATCAGATCCTGCGAAGGAGGGGGTTACTTGCACCTCCCTAGACTTCTGCCACCACCACAGCGAAGATGACAGCAAGGCAGAGCTGTACCATGGTGAGGCAAGTACAATAACTGAGGTACTCACCTAGGGCACAAAATTTATGGGACACACTCAGTAGTCATGATAAATATTAAACTAAAACATCTAAATGCAATATTTAAAATAAAAATCAATGCCAAAACATTTTTATAAAAAAAATTTAAACAAAGATGTGTATAAAATTTTTATACAAAGTGTATAAAAATTTTAAACAAAGACGACTTAGGATTACTGATTTTTCCTTTTGCTGTAGATGCCAATATAGCTCCTCATGAACTTTTATGTTTACATTTTATTTTAAAAAGTTCCTCATGAACTTTTATGTTCACATTTTATTTAAAAAATTTAAGGCCGGGCATGGTGGCTCACACCTGTAATCCCAGCACTTTGGGTGGCCGAGGCAGGCAGATCACCTGAGGTCGGGAATTCGAGACCAGCCTGACCAATATGGAGAAACCCCGTCCTACTAAAAATATAAAATTAGCCGAGCGTGGTGGTGCATGCCTGTAATCCCAGCTACTCGGGACGCTGAGGCAGGAGAATCGCTTGAACACAGGAGGCGGAGGTTGCGGTGAGCCGAGATCGTGCCATTGCACTCCAGCCTGGGAAACAAGAGTGAAACTCCGTCTCAAAAAATAAATAAATAAATAAAAAATACTGTATGAAAGTCTTTATTTTGACTATTGAGTTTGCCGCCAAGGCCGGTGTCTAATTCCCCTTATCCCTAACCTCTGTTGTCCTAGAGTTGGGTCGCTGAGCGGCGGGCCAGGGGAAGCAAGGGATGAAATACTCGGGAAGCCTGAGACGGGTGGGCTTGGGGCTCTCGGGAGCATGCGCGGGGTGGGGCGGTGGGGTCACCGAGGTGGCGCTCCCGGCCCCTCCGCGCCCCCGGCCCCTTCCGCGCGTCCCCAGCTCCCCAAGCTCCCATCCGGCTTTCCCCCGCGTCTCCGGCTCCCCGCCTCCTGGCGCGCCCCTGGCGGTTCCGCGCAGGGTCGGGCTACAGACCTGCCCACGGGCGGCTGCGCGGCGGGTGGCTGGGGAGGGCGTTGGGAGGAGGAGCCCCAACACGGTGGACGTGCGCCCCGCGGCGGCGGAGGCGGCGGCAAGGCTGAGCAGTGAGTGCCTGGGAGACCCGGCCTGTCCTCCTCCTGCCCGCGTACCCTGCGCTGGCCGCTGCTCCCGACGCTGGACTGTGGGGGCCTACCGGCTGCCCGCAGTCAGCGCGCAGAGCTCCAAAGCGCGTCCCTCCAACAAACAAAAACCCATAGGGACTTAGGGTTGAATTTTAACTTTTTTTTTTTGGCTTGTAGTTCAGTGCTAGGTAGAGGGTTTGGGAGGTGTAGTCAATTTCGGTGCTAGTTTGATTGAGACAACTGACATGACCTCTGCATCTCATCAGTAATGCAGAAATAACATTTTATCCATTTCATCGGGCTTTTTTTTTTTGTTTGAGGGGGTTTTTAGAAAATTGAGGTAAAATTCAAATAACATAAGTTTCACCATTTTTACTCTTTCAGAGTGTACAGTTCAGTGGCTTTTAGTACATTCACGATGCTATGCGACCACCACCCCCATCTAATCCCATTTTCATCACCCCACAAATAAACCCTGTACTCATTCAGTTACACCCCATTCCCCTCTTCGCCCTGCCTCTCCCAGCTCCCAACTACCAATCTACTTTTTTGTGTTTGTGGCTTTATAGGTTCTGGACATTTCTGGACATTTCTCTTCCTTCCGTTTTCTCTCTCTCTTCTTTCTTTCCTTCCTTCCTTCCCTCCCTCTCTCCCTCCTTTCCTCCTTCCCTCCCTCCATTCTTTCTTTTTTCTTTCTCCTTCCTTCCTTCCTTCCGTCTCGCTCTGCCACCCAGGCTGTTTCGGCTCACTGCAACCTCCACTTCCCAGGTTCAAATGATTCTCATGCCTCAGCCTCCTGAGTAGCTGGCATTACAGGTGCCCACCACCATGCCCAGCTAATTTTTGTATTTTTAGTAGCGATGGGGTTTCATCATGTTGGTCAGGCTGGTCTTGAAGTCCTGACCTCAGGTGATCCACCCACCTCCGCCTCCCAAAGTGCTGAGATTACAGGCTTGAGCCACCCCACCTGACCGATGTGCATCTTTTCATGCGCTTGTTAGCCGTTTGTGTAATTGCTTTGGGGAAATGTCCGTTTAGATCATTTTGCCCATTATTTAATTGGATTGTCTTTTTGCTGTTGAGTTATAACAGTGCTTTATATATTCAGGATATGAAGTCCTTAGAGAGATACGATTTGTTAATACTTTATTTCATTCTATGGGTTTTCATTTTCTTAATAGTGTCCTTGATGCTCAAAAGTTTTTTATTTTGATGAAACTCATTTTATAGATATATTATTTTGGTGTTATATCTAAGAATGCACTGCTAAATCTAGATCATGAAGATTTACTGCTATGATTTTTTCTAAGTGTTTATTGTTTTAGCTCTTACATTTGGGTCATTGATTAATTTGGAGTTAATTTTTGTATTAGTGTATGTAGCCACATTCTTTTGCATGTGGCTATTTAATTGTTTGAGACACCATTTTTTCCCCATTGAATGAGCATGGCACCCTTGTCAAAAGTCAACTGATTGTGGATGTATAGGTTTATTTCTGGAGTCTTTATTCTATTGATTTATATGTCTGTGCTTATGTCAGTACCATACTGTTTTGATTACTGTCACTTTGTAGACATGTTGGAATTGGGAAGTGTGAGACCTCCCACTTTGTTCTTCTTTTCATGATTGCTTGGTTATTCAGTGTTCCTTGTAATTCCGTATGAATTTTAGGATCAACTTATCCATTTCTGCAAAAAAAGGAAGTTGAGGCTTGCTTGACTTTGGGGAATATTGCTATTTTGACAATATTAGGTCTTTCAGTCTGTAAGCATGGGATGCCTTTACATTTAGTTAGGTCTTCTTTACTTTCTTTTAAACAATATTTTATAGTTTTTAGTGTAGACGTCTTGTATCTCTTTAGTTTATTCCTAGGTATTTTTTTCATTTTGATGCAATTGTAAATGGAATTGTTTTCTTAAGTTCCTTTTACAATTGTTCATTTCTGGTGATTAGAAATACAACTTTTTGTTTTTTTTTTTTGAGACAGGGTTTCACTCTGTTGCCCAGGCTGAAGTGCAGTGGCACAATCTTGGCTCACTGCAACCTCCACCTCCTGCGCTCAAGGAGTTCTCATACCTCAGCCTCCCAAGTAGCTAGGACTACAGGCACACCCCACCACACCCGACTAATTTTGGTAATTTTAGTAAATATGGGGTTTCGCCATGTTGGGCAGGCTAGTCTCGAACTCCTGACCTCAAGTGATCTGTCTGCCTCGGCCTCCAAAAGTGCTGAGATTACAGGTGTGAGCCACCACGCCTGGCTGAAATACAATTAGTTTTTGTATGTTGATCCTGCTTTCTGCAACTTTGCTGAATTTATTAGCTTTTGTGGGTTCTTTAGGATTTTCTATATGTAAGATTTGTCCTCTGCACATGGAGGTAGTTTTGCATCTTCCTTTACAATTCGGATGACATTGATTGATTGATTGCCTAATTGCTCTGACTAGGACTTCCAATGTAAAATTGAATAGAAGTGATTAAACTAGACACCTTTGTCTTGTTTCTGATTTTAGGAGATTTTTCAGCATTTCCCCATTGAGTATATAATGTTATCTGTGAGATTTTCATAGGTGCCCGTAACCATGTTGAGGCAGTGCCATTCAATTCCTAAATTGTTGAGTGTTTTCATCTTGAAAGGGTGTTGTATTTTATCAAAAGCTTTTTCTGCTTCAATCGAAGTCATCACATGTTTTCCGCTTTATTCGGTTAATATAGTGTATTTACTTTTGTATGTTGAGTCAGCCTTGCATTCCTGGGAAAAATCCCACTTGGTCATGTGGTATAATCCTGTTTACCTAAAAGGAAGAAGCTGTGGCAAAATTAGTATAAGTAGAGATTAATTTTTTGGTAAAAATGGAGAACTGGAGGAAGAAATTATGCTTCAGAAGAAAATTATAGTGCACTCGTTATTAGATTCTAGCCTTGTCCATTGCAATTAGTAGCAGTTAGAAGAGGATTTTAAAGGCAAAAAGGGAGGACAGTGAGTGGGCTGATGCAAAGTTGTTTATCAAGAATTCCTATTGGTTTTCAGAAATAGCATTGATTATTGATTGGCTGTCTATTGTTAAGATATGGGGTGTGGGTTATAGTGTCTGATATGTATTATTAAGTTAATTTTTAACTACTTGTGGCAATATCTAGCAGTTTCAAGAGGTAGTAAATAGCTCAAGGGGGAAGTAGGACTTGATAGCCGTCTCTTTTTTTTTTTTTTTTTTGAGATGGAGTTTCACTCATGTTGCCCAGGCTGGAGTGCAAAGGCGCTATCTTGGCTTACCACAACCTCTGCCTCCCAGGTTGAAATGATTCTCCTGCCTCAGCCTCCTGAGTAGCTGGGACTACAGGCATGCACCACCATGCCCGGCTAATTTTTTTGTGTTTTTAGTAGAGACGAAGTTTCTCCATGTTGGTCAGGCTGGTCTCAAACTCCCAACCTCAGGTGATCCAACCACCTCAGCCTCCCAAAATGCTCAGATTACAGGCGTGGGCCACCATACCTGGCAGCTGTCTCATTTTAATGTCTCTGTAGGGGCCTGATAATTTAAAAAGACCCACATTCTTCAGATAAAAGTTCTTATTTCCCCCCTTTTGATTAAAAACCTTTCATCTTGAAAGTGTTGTGTTCGTCGTCACTGGAAAAGCTCATTTCTGAGTAGTCCTCAAAGTCATTCATCTCTAGCTGATGTCGCTTGTTGAATCATCTCTAGTCTCTGGCGTGATATGACTTCAGTTTTCTCAGAGGTAAAGCATACGTAATAGAAACATAATGCACATAAGGATTATAGTTAAAAAGAAAATTTGTATGCCAGAATGAAAAGAAAAAACTGATTGGAGAGTCAACTAAAAACATCATGAAGAAAATTAAAACCCAGTCCTTTAGAGACTTGTAAGCAGGAAATAGTTTAAGCTTTATTCCAAATTGTAGGAAAATTAAAAAAAAAAATCAAAAGCAGTGTATAAGGATAGGATCTAATAACAGATATATATGTTGTTTTCTCCTCACGCAAAATTTTTTTCTTTCTCTACTCCATTTTTACAGAAAATAAATCTCAGCAAGACCAATTATTTGCAAATTTTTAAAAATTATAGTTTCAACTTTTAGATTCAGAAGGGACATGTGCAGATTTGTTACATGAGTATGTTTCATGACACTGAAGTTTGGGGTATGATTGATTCCATCACCCAGGTTATGAGTATAGTACCCGATAGTTTTTCAACTCCTTCCCTGCTCCTTTCTTCCTCCCTCGGGTGTCATGAGTACCCAATGTTTAGCTCCCACTTATAAGTGAGAATGTGTAGTATTTGATTTTCTGTTCCTTCAATAATTGGCTTAGGATAATGGCCTCCAGCTCTATCCACATTGCTGCAAATGATGTAATTCCATTCCTTTTTATGGCTGTATAGTATTCCATGGTGTATATGTACCACATTTTCTTTATCCAGTCCACCATCGATCGGCACATAGGTTGATTCTATGTCTTTGCTATCGTGAATGATGCTGCAATGAACGTACGAATGTATGTGTCTTTTAGTAGAATTATTTATTTTGCTTTGTATATATACCTAGTAATGAGATTGTTGGGTCAAATGGTAGTTCTGTTTTAAGTTCTTTGAGAAATCTCCAAGCTGCTTTCCACAGTTGCTGAATGAATTTACATTCTCACCAACAGTGTATAAGTGTTCCCTTTTCTCCACAGCCTCGCCAGCATCTGTTTTTTGACTTTTTAATAATTGCCATTCTGACTGACATGAGATGATATTCCTTTGTGGTTTTTATTTGCATTTCTCTGATGATTGGGGATATTGAGCATTTTTTCATATATTTTTTGGTTATTTATATGTCTTCTTTTGAGAAATGTTTGTTCCTTTTGCCCGCGTTTTATTTGGGTTGTTTTTTTGCTTGTTGAATTGTTTCAGTTCCTTGTAGATTGTGGATATTAGACCCTTGTCAGATGCATAGTTGCACAATAAATTTGGGGCTTATGATACTTGGCCTGATTACTTGCATAAAACGCAATGAGCATAGTGAACGGCCATATAGGCTTTTAAAAGTTGGCTTTGCTGGAACTTTTATAAGAAATTTTGGATTAGACTTTTAAAAGTCTTGAGGCTAGGAAGCCAAGCCAAGTATTTGCCATCAGACTGTATCTATAATACCTGTGTGAACTGGGTTAATTTTTCTCTTCTTGAGTTCCCAAAATATACTGAGGCTCATGGCCCTGTCAGAAAATGACATTCTTTACTGCAAGGACAGAAACCATGTAAGGGAACTGTGTAGACAAGGAACCATGCCAGACTTTCCAGAGGGCTTTTTATCAGCATTATAAAGTTAATTTCAATTCCTCAAAGCAGTCTGGTCATCTCTGAAAATATGCCATTCCAGTCAAAGCCTTGACAAAATAGCCAGTATATCTAAGTACATCCTGTTATAAAATAAAACAGATTCTTGCTGAACTTATTCAAATAACTATTTTACCATAAATTAAGAATACTCACAGTTTTCAAATTTTGGAGAAATCCAGTAGTGAGAAAGGCAAATGATTCAAATTTGCCCACAAAGGTATATTTACCCAATTTTGTAAGCTATGAATAGCTCAAAAGAAAAAAGTTTTCTTAACTCTGGAAAACAAAACGTAAAAAGAATCAGCGATGTTACAAACAAAAAAGTTATTAAAAATATCTTTGTCCTTTATCAGTTTAGTCCCATGTGTTATTATTCCCCTTGATGTTGGATTAGCAACCCTCTGAATGCATCAGCTTTTTTTTTTTTTTGAAAGAAAGAAAAAGAGAGGAAAGAAAGTGAGAGTGAAAGAAAGAAAAAAAAAGAATGTACGAGAGAAAGGAAGAGGAAGAGAAAGAGGGAGAGAGAACGGGATTCTTGTTCTATTGCCCAGGCGAGAATGCAGTCTAAAAATGAGTATTAAAAACCTCTTTTATGCCAATAATTGTGCTTAACAATGGAGATAGGAAGGAATAAGAGATGAAAATAACAAACAAGCAGCCAACCAATATTTTATTTAAACCTATGAAATGCTATGCAATTGCTGAGGAGTGATTTACTTCCAATTATGTGGTCACTTTTAAAATAAGTGTAATGTGATACTGAGAAAAATGTATGTTTTGTGGATTTGGGGTGGAGAGTTCTGTAAATATTTGTTAAGTTTACTTGTTCCAG
>CAUYLG010013005.1:0-36454 GCA_963573385.1 Cacajao melanocephalus | reverse complement strand
TTTTTCCCATTCTGTTGGTTGCTGATTCACTCTAATGACTGTTTTATTTGCTGTGCAGAAGCTGTGGAGTTTGACTAGGTCCCATTTGTCTACTTTGGCTTTTGTTGCCAGTGCTTTTGGTGTTTTGGTCATGAAGTCCTCGCCTATGCCTATGTCCTGAATGGTTTTGCCTGGGTTTTCTTCTAGGGTTTTTATGGTGTTAGGTCTTATGTTTAAGTCTTTAATCCATCTGGAGTTAATTTTAGTGTAAGGTGTCAGGAAGGGGTCCAGTTTCTGCTTTCTGCACACGGCTAGCCAGTTTTCCCAACACCATTTATTAAACAGGGAATCCTTTCCCCATTGCTTGTTTTTGTCATGTTTGTCAAAGATCAGATGGTTGTAGGTGTATGGCGTTGCCTCCGAGGCCTCTGTTCTGTTCCATTGGTCTATATCTCTGTTTTGGTAGCAGTACCATGCTGTTTTGATTACTGTAGCCTTGTAGTATAGTTTGAAGTCAAGTAGTGTGATGCCTCCAGCTTTGTTCTTTTTGCTTAGAATTGACTTGGCCATACGGACTCTCTTCTGGTTGCATATGAGGTTTAAGGTGGTTTTTTTGAGTTCTATGAAGAAGGTCATTGGTAGCTTGATGGGGATAGCATTGAATCTATAAATTACTTTGGGCAGTATGGCCATTTTCACGATACTGATTCTTCCTAACCATGAGCATGGAATGTTTCTTCATCTGTTTGTGTCCTCTCTTATTTCGTTGAGTGGTGGTTTGTAAAAAATAATTTAATTGTGCATTTACTAATAACAGTATAACTCAAAGGATAAATACTTGAGGTGATGAATCCCTCATTTATCCTGATGTGATTATTATGCATCACATGCCTGTATCAAAATACCTCGTGTAACCCATAAATATATATACCTACTCTGTACCCACAAAAATAAACATTTAAAGAGGGATTCTACGGTATGTGAGTTGCTTTTCTTTGCAGTAAATTCGATGAGTTGAAGGGAAAGCATCCGAACCATATCATCTCAGCCCTCTGCCAAAATAACTTGACTTCATTATGATTTACTGTCACATCCTTTGCCTTCTGGAGGATCCATGTAGGAATGGCCTATTGAACAGCCTGGCCAACATGGCAAAACCCCGTCTCTACTAAAAAATACAAAAATTAGCTGAGCATGGTGGCACACACATGTAGTCCTAGCTACTTGGAAGGCTGAGGTAGGAGAATCGTTTGAACCTGGGAGGCAGAGATTGCAGTGAGCAGAGATTGTGGCACTGCTCTCCCAGCCTGGGCAGCAGAGTGAGACTCTTGTCTTAAAAAAAAAAAAAAGAAGTGGCCTATTAAGTTTGTGTCACTGCATCTTTCCAAACTAAGCCGGCTTTCCTTACCTTTACCCATTTTCTGTTAAACACAGTTCTAAGACATTCCTCTCCCTGAGTTTTCCTCCAAAAGAGTTTATCTCTATATAAGAATAAACATTTGTCTTTTTTAAATGATAAAAATAGTGTCACTTAAAATACATTTCCATATTTGTCCTTGATACTGGGAATCACAGGGTCAAATTCAGGGCCAGGTGAAGGGTGGAGGACATTCTAATTGTTCCCCTTCTCACAGTATCTCTTCTTCCTCCCTCCCCAATGCCTTCCATAGCAAACAGGGAATATTTGTTTTGGTCTTCTGGTAGGAAAGGGATTGGTCCCACCCCCAGCTCCAGGGATAGATCTTGATTATTTAAGCCCAATCAGGTAAACTCCACACCTGTTGCATAGTGATTAACCCAATGGCAGTCATGCCAAGAGGGTTTGTTCATGGCGGGGCATGTGACCCGTGCAGGCCACCAGCATGCTTGCTGAGTACTTTGGAAAGAAGGCTCTTCAGTCTTGTGATAGGCCTCCCCAAGCCAACCCTTTCTCTGTGTCCTTCTGGATGTTTGGGACATGAAGCCTGGGATTGCTGGAGCTATCTTGCTGTGATGAGGGAAGCTACCCCTAGGATGTGGTTAACAAAGTAGAAAGAAAGAAAACAGGCCCTTGTTTTCATCATAGAGCAACTGAGTCAAACTCAACCTAAAGCCACTGAACTTTCCATTTGCATGTGCCAGCAAACCACCTTTATTATGCAAGCCCTTCCCAATTTGGTTTCTTACTTGCATCTTAGAATCCAGATGGTGCTTGATAGATAGATTTCCTTCTTTTTTGTGGATATTAGTGATTCTAATCCATGGACCAAGACCCTGCCTTGGAGGTCGGGGAATAGGGTTTGAAAGGGCTCTATTTTGGCAAGGAATGGATTGCTTTTGTGAACATAGTTCTGCAAATTAAGTAAATGTCTTGCCTATATATGTATTAATATTTTCCAAATTTATCTTGCTGTTTTGATGAATTAAATATAAATTTAGATAAAAATACTGAATTTGTAGGTTTTTATCCTGTATTTTTCACAATGAGCAGATATTAGAAACATCATGTAAATTTGTCCAAAAAGATGTTTTTCGCAGACATTTTTGATATGAGGAAGAAGTCCTTGCATCTAGATAGATGTTTACACCCTCTCTCCCTCCTTCTTTTGCTTCCTCCTTCTCTCCTCCTGCCTACCCTCCCTGCTCCCTTCTTTGTTTTTTGTTTCTTTTTCTAAATGTGTTATCACCCTGTTTTCCTTCCGTTGAGTCTTGTTACCCAAACTCTGTTAGAAATAGTTGAGATATAAATTCTAATTAATTTTATTTGGATGGCTGTGTTAAAGTTCATTTAACTTTTCAGGTCCTACATCTATGAGTTCTACATAAATGCAAACAAATATTGGTTATTGAGTGCTTTAATAGCAGGGGACCCGAACTGAAGTTCATTTCCCATGCAACAAATTGGGTGTTGGATGGGAATGCTTATAATGATTGACCCCTGTTTTTGGTAGTAAGCAAGAAACTGCAAGTGAACTCCTGTAACTGGTGTATTTATTGAGTGCTCACTGTGTGCACATCGCCATTGGTGTAGCTGAGCAGTGCAGCGCTGAACCTTTACCTAAAAATCTTAAAGTTCATTGGACAGAAGAGACATGTACATCAGTTACTGTGTAAGCCAGGGCTTGTTTTATAAGGGGATACGTAAGTAGACATTCTGGAACCTCTTTCTTAGAATTATCCTATCAGAAGTGCACTCTAGAACCTTGTGTTTAATAAGTATTGATCACCATTATTATAAAATATGCTGCTTGTTAATAAAACATACTTTCTATTCTACCTATTCTTGGCCACTTTTTTAAAAGCTATACACAGCAGGGGTTTTTTTGTTTTTGTTTTTGTTTTTTGCCACAGACCAACATTTTGACAGTACCCCCCACTCCCAGCCATGTGTGCACATGCATACACACACACTGTGTTTGCTGCAAGTACAGCATTACAATAATTCAAAATTATAAATATCTTTCATGGAAAAGAGGCTGCCTGCTGGTTTAGCATGGGGATAAGTGAACTAGCTGAACTGTGTTCATTTATTTCCTACTAAACAAAGTATAGCTGAATGCAAGTGAGAGACTTATCATAAGGACAACCTTGAACTATCTCCCAGTTTGTTCAAAACAAAACCAAAGAAACTTACCAACTCTGGTATTTCATGTCAGCAGTGACAAAGGTTCACTGAGCTCCCCAGTAGGTACCTGGCCCTGCATGCTGCTTCTAGAATGCCAGCGGGAAGGCCAGGCTGAGCAGCCAGCTGCCTGTGGAGCCCTTATTCTAAGACTATGCTGCCACTTTCTTGTGACACTGGAGTCAAAAGCAAAAAGGGGCTTGCTGCCAGTAACCAAAGGGCTGTATTCAAGCAGTGACCTATTTTTACACTGTAATCGGGTTGGGTTTCTCTTTTTCCCTCGCGAGGCAGTAATCTCAAATTCTTCTGAGTACTCGAGAAACCAGTTTCCTGTTACCTCTTTGACTTGGTTGTTTTTCACTTTAACTTAGGTCGCTCTTGAGCACAGGAATATCTTCCCCTTTTTCCTGATTGGAGGGTGGGAGTTGGTTATGTATGTAAAATGAAGAGATAGGAAAACATGAATCAAGTGAGGATAGATGGCTTCTGAGGAAGAACAAAACCAAGTGAACTAGATAGAGAAAGGTATTTGAGATCATAGGTCCAGGATTCTGCCCTTTCAAACTCTAATCATGCATATGAACTAATTACTTAGCTTAGTCATCAAATTTCACTTGTGCTTCATATGTGCTGGGTGTCAGAGGCATAGCAATAAAAAGGTAGAGCTCTTGCCTTAGCCCACAGTCTTGTGAGGGAGGAATCTTGTACCCATAATTACAATGCAGTGTCGCCAGTGCAACGAGGGAGTTGGGCCCAAGCGAGGCTGTTGGATATTGCTGGGGAGGGGGCACTAAGAAGGGTATCAGAGGAATTCCTGCTGAGCTTCTTAGCCAGAACCTTTGCTACTCCAGCCTGTCTTGCTTTCATCAGACTAGTGCCTAGTCTTGGTTGGATGTTTTGTTTGCTTGTTTGTTGCCATTTAGGCCTGCGCTATGTGTAATGTGCAAGGGTCAGGTTCTTCAGGTGGGATTTTCATGTCTCTTCAAGGAGACCTTTGGGACAGGAGAACACTGTGCCACGTGGCTCCATTCTCCCAAAAGTGACATGTCTTGGGACTTTTATGCGTAGAATGATACATACTCATCTCTCCTTTTCCTGGACGACTTCTTTTCATCCTTTAAGACTTATTTTTAGCATAAGTCCTGCTCTCACAGTATATAAGTTCTGCTCTGATGTCCTGATAGTTTTTGTCTGGTGTCTCCATTGCCTTTTTCCTTTCTTCTTCGCATGTAGAGCCTTGAGCTTCAACTCATCTATTTACACCCATATCTATCTATGTTCCCCCACTGCACTGTGAATCTGAGACACAGGGCCTATGTTTTATTCACCTAGGACATACCAGTTGCTTAGCAATGGTGAGTCACATGAAGGAAGTATGTATGTCATGTGAATGAAGTTCCCATCTGCCACCAAGATGGCTAAAGATATTGAGAGGGCTGCAAGAGATTCTTGACTGGGTCTCAGACTTTTTGAGCTTGTTGAATATCTTTTGTACTTAAAAGGATATGAAGAAGGTTTTTGCAGCGTATAGCCTAGGAGGATGTAAAAAGTGGCCTGCTGGCATTTGGGAGACACAGATCAGTAAAGAGGGGTGTATACACCACAACATAGCAGGGAGATTGTCTAAGGGAACACCCCCATTTAGGTGTTTCTTAACTTTTATATGCCATATACCCCTGAACACAGGGCAAAATTCACATAATCTTGCAGTCGTTATCATGCCTCAGGATGGCATGGTCATGTGCCAGCTAGTTGTATCAGAATCTGAATTCAGCATTCAAAACGTGATTGGAAAGTATTCATGTTTACTATAGGCAGAAGTTGAGGTTGCTTGTGTAACATCCTTCCTGGTACTTCCTGGTAACGTGGAGAAATGCATAGCAGGTATTTGATAAATATGGATGTAGTGATTAAACGAACCCTAAGACCAGCCTTGTGTAAGTCTCTCCTGACTCTGTCATGGTTTGGACCTTATATTTTGAAAAATACTGATACGTATCAAGAATTCTCCATGATTAAAAGACAGCTATGTACACCAGAGGGTGCTGTGTTTCAATTTTCATATTTCTTTCTTTTCCACTCCTGTGGTTGTATGCTACATGATTCATTTGGGCACTAGCCAGTTGAGAATTTGCCCTCAACAAAAGACTGTTTAAGACCTGAACACACCCTACCCATTTGCTGCTTTCCCAGCACAACAGATGAGTTCAGAAATGGCTACACCACACACTCCCAGGTCTGCTTTGCTATATACTAGTTCTTAACCACTGAGTTCTTTGTTTAAAACTAGACAATTTTTTTTATGCTGCAGCTTAAGTCCATTTTCAATATTCTTTCTTTGGTGAAAATAGAGACCATCTGGTCATCATCCTCTGTGTAATAACAATGATTGAAGATGGTTATTAAGTCACCATTCGGCCTTTTCTCTTGCCTAGGCAAAATTGTCTTAGTTGCTGTAGCCATTACCCATAAATCTCATTTTCCAACCCTTTAATCATCTTGGTGGCTTCCTTTGAAAACTACTTCAAAGGCTGTTTCACTGCCTCTATTTTGGTGGGGTCTGGGCTTTCAGCATTTAATGGATATGGAATGTGGTTGTTTTAACCATCTAGTTTCCATAGCTAGTTCCCACATCTTCAGGCCAATCACTGTCAGTAACCGTTAGGAGCTGCTTACCATCTTTTCATTGTGACACATTTTATAAATATTATTTATTAATGTGTTGTTTTGACTTAAAATACAAATTTTAGCTTGTGAATAATTCTAGCTATTGCCTGATAGAGTTTTACAGTCTGGTTTATGGCATTTGAGGTTCTTTTCTAAGGTATTTGATTGTAAGTGAATATGTTGCAGAAATTTTCCTGTGTTTTATTCATTCATTAATTAACTTAACATCTCTGAACGCCTATTGTGTGTCAGGCTCTGTACTAGTGATTGAGGACCCAAAGATGAACAAAACATGGGGCCTAATTCAAGGAGTTCTCAATCTGGAGAGAAAGCCACATATAAAAAAAAATTATAAGGTAGAATGTGCTATAAAAGATGATTTAGATACAGTGGAAGTTTAAAAAGGCTTCACTGAAGATGCCATATTTGAATTAGATCTGAGCATGAATTAGTCTTCAGGTAAGGAGGGGGTTAAAGAACTCTAGTAAAGGGACTCTAGTACGTGTGAAGGCAAGGAGGCTGGTGTGTTTAGGTTGCAGCAAACCAAGTAAAGCCAGGCTTGGACTTCAGTGACTGGAGAGACAGGCAGATACCATACTGAGAAAAACTGCCCATGCCAAGCCAAGAAATGTTCAACAGAAACATAAAGTGAGCTGCATATGTCATTTAAAATGTTCTAGGAGCCATATTTTTAAAAAACAAAATTAACAAGCCAAAAAATAAGTTAGCAAAGCAATAAAAAGCCATGGAGGGGAGGGAGATTACATGCATATTACTAAGTGAAAGAAGCCAATCCAGAAAGGCAACATACCTGTATGATTCCAACTGTATGACATTCTGGAAAAGGCAAAACTATAGAGACAGTAAAATGATCAGTGGTTGCCAGGGGTTAGGGAAGAGGGAGAGGTGAACAGGCAGAGCACAGAAGATTTTTAGAGCAGTAGAACTATTTTGTATGATATTATGACTAATTATAGATACATGTCATTACAAATTTGTCCAAACCCATAGAATGTACACCAAGAGTGAACCCTAATGTAAACTGTGGACTTTGGGTGATAATGATGTGTCAGTGTAGATTCATCACTTGTAACAAATGTACCGTTTTGGTGGGGGATATTGATAATCGAGTAGGCTACACATGTGTGGGGCAGTGGGTATATGGGAAATATATATACCTTCTGCTTAATTTTGCTGTGAACCTGATCTAACAAATAGCCTACTAAGAAAAACAAGTCAAATCAATTTTAATAATATAGTTTATTTAGCCCAATTTATCAGAAATACTAATATTTTAACATATAACTGGTATAAAAGTTATTAGCTAGATATTTTACTTTGATACTGAGTCTTTGAAATCTGGTCTGTATTTTACATTTATTTTGTACAACTTAATTCACATTAGCCACATTTCAGGTACTCAGTACACACATAAGTACCTATGGCTCGTGGCTGCTGTGTTGGACAGGGCAGGTCTTGCAACCTGGACTTGCCTGACTGAGAAGCCTCAATTCTCAGCCACAGTGATATCCTGCTCCCTAAGTACTATAATGATAAATACAAGAGGAGGGGAGCTTTCAGATGATCATCTGATCCCATGATGTTAACTGTTACTCTGCTCTCCACACTGCCCAGTGGCTCCAGTTTGAAGCATCTAGGCAGTGCTGTCTAACAGAAATATAATGAGAGCCAATATGTGATGATAAATGTCCTATGAGCCACACTGAAACAGTTTTTTAAAAAGGCAAAATTAATTTAAGAATGTATTTAACCCAATACATCCAAAATATTATTTCAACATGTATTCAGTATTTAAAATTATTAATGAAGGGATATAGAACAATGGAATAGAATGGAAAGACCAGAAATAAACCCTCACACATATGGTCAAATGATTTTTTACAAGGATGCCAAGACCTTTCAATGGGAATGGGACAGTGTTTTCAACAAATGTTGCTGAGAAAACTGGATATCTACATGGAAAATAATGGAATTGGATCCTTACCTTACACCATATGTAAAAGTTAAAATGAATTAAAGACCTAAACAAAAAATCTAAAACTATAAAATGCTTAGAAGGAAACAGAGGAGAAAAGCTTCATTATACTTGCACACCATGTATCTAATAAAGGGGTAATATCAAGAACATATAATTCCTACAACTGAACAAAAACAAAAAAAAAAACAGATAACCTAATTAAAATTATTAAAGGACTTGAATAGACATTTCTTCAAAGAAGATACACAAATGAACAATATGTAAATGAACAAAAATGCTCAACGTTAGTGTAATTAGGGCAATACAAGTCAAAACCACAGTGAGATACAACCTCACACCCATTAGGATGGCAACTCTGGAAAAAAAAAACCCAGAAAATAACAAGTATTGGCATCAATGTGGAGAACTCTTGGGAACTCAGTGAACTATTGGTTGGAATATAAAATGGTGCAGCTGTTATGGAGAACAGTATGGCAGTTCCTCAAGAAATTAAAAATAGAATCACCATGTGATTCAGCAATTCCATTTCTGGGTAGATACCCAGAAGAGTTGATAGTAGGGACTCAAAGAGATTGTATGTCCATGTTCATAGCAACATTATTCGCAATAGGCAAAAGATAGAAGCAACCCTAGTATTCATTGATAGATGAATGGATAAAATGTGGTATATACATAAAGGGTGATGTTATTCAGCCTTTAAAAGGAAGTAAATCCTGACGTATACTATGGATGAGCCTTGAGGATATTATGCTAAGTTAAATTGATCAGTTATAAAAAGGCAAATACTGTATGAGTCCACTTACATAAAATACCTAGAGTAATCAAAGCTACAGAGTCAGAAAGCAGAATGGTAGTTGCCAGGAGTCAGGGGTGGTCAGGAAATGGGAGTTATTGTTTAATGGGTGTAGGGTTTCAGTTTCATAAGACGAAGAGTTCTGGAGGCAGATGGTGATGATGGTTGCACAACAATGTGAGTATGTTAATACTACTGAACTCTCCACCTAAAAATGATTAAGATGGTAAATTTTATGTTATGTGTATTTTACCACAATTTTTAAAAGGCCCTCCACCAAGAAAGATGTAATTGCTTCTGAGACCATTAACATTTCATATGGGAAAAGAGAAAAAGAAGAGAGATGTGAATAAAGGAAATTAGGAAAAAATAAAAAAATATAAGTATGTTTGGAAATCAGGATGGATGGTGCAATGGACTGAATGTATCCCCCTAAAATTTATTTGTATGTTGAGATTTTAATCCCTAATGTGATTGTCTTAGGAGGTGAGGCCTTTGGAGGATAATTAGGTCACTGGGGTGGAGCTGTCATGAATGGGATTAGCGCCCTTATGAAAGAGATCCCAGACACTCCCTGGTTCCTTTTGCCATGTGAGGACAGTGGGAAGTTGTCTGTCTATGAGGAAGTAGGCCCTCACCAGACACTGAATGTGCCAGCACCTTCATCTTGGACATCCTGGTCTCAAGAACTGTGAGAAATACATTTATGTTGTTTATATGCCATCCAGTCTATGGTATTTTTGTTATAGCAGCCCAAATGGACTAAGACATCTTACTAAGTGGTAAGAGGTGAGATGAAGATCTACGCAGTAAACCTAGGCTATATTTTTTATTTGCTTGTTTTGTTTTTTGGAAGGGTGATTGCCAAGGTCAAAGGAGGCAGAAATTTATGTGTGCAGTTTTTTAAAACCTGCAGGGACGAATGGCAGTTGGAAGTAAAGGATTTGGAACTTGGCAGATAGGTCAGGGCTGGCAAGGGTGATTTGGAAATCTTTTGGGTAGAGGAGATTGCAAAGTCCTGAGCATGAGTGAGTTTGCTACCTTTGGAGAGGTTGTAGAGGTAGGGGTCTTAAATTCCATTGGTCCTGAATGGTTGAGACTCTAAGGAGTAGGAAAGAGCCACTTGACTGATGACCTTGGTGCAAGTGGTTTGGGCAGAAGGGGAGGAAGGAATGGGGCCTGCAGTGCACCAAAGACTGATGAGCAAGGAAGTTGAATAAGTGGGACAGTGGCAGGCTGACTCCATGGGGGTGAGGGAAGAAGACAGGAGAGGCCAATTAGGGGATCTTTTATATTTTTACAAGATGTAAGTGGTGTTTCAAGTAATACCATTATGATAAACACAGACTAGAAATTTTCTTATCCAAGTTTATCATAGAAGCAACAATAACAAACCAATATGTAATATTAAAGCAGTCCTTTTGCTAAAAGCAGACAAGTAGAACTTTTACCAAATTTATAATGGCAGACACATTACATCAATTCTTAGATGTATCAATTCTCAGAATATATGACATCAAGACAAGCTCTTAGAAACTTCTGATTTAGTCTCCTGAAGGCTCATGGAAAGGAAATAAATATGCTAACTATCTTGCAGCAGAAGTTAACTCTTCCCCCAACTCTTCACCTGAGTGTATCACTGGGGAGTGTGGGTTCATGCACGCATACTCACATATTGCAGGAAGGAGGTTGAGATGGGAATAGGGAGATATGTGTACTTCATTCCTGATAAATAGTTGTTGGAATTTTATATTTTGCACCATCACAGCCACTCTCATTTTCATGATTTATGATTGACTTTATTGCTTTTTAGATTAGAGAAGGCTCAGGTACTGAGAACTATTTCTCTCCTTTCCTTTTGGTTCACCTTGATGCTCTAAGGTTTCTCAAAGACAGAGCAAGTAAGTGTCCTCAGAAGCCTCCCAATGCATCTTCCATTTGGCTGTCAACATCTCTGTTCTGCTGCCCGCCACCCCAGGACAATAGTGTGATAATGAAGAGCTCTGGGAAAACACAGAACTTTATTTTGCAAATCCAGTTGTTCCCATTAGTTGGGCATCATAAGATTGGAAGGGGATTTGCAAAGAAATATCCTGGCTCTAATTATCAGGCTAATCAACCCAGTGAATGGGACTTAATCTCACCAGTCAAGGGAAACTGATACTTCCTGATGAAATACTAATAGCATTCAAAACATTACTCATAAAGTAAACATTTTAGAAACTGTCCTGGGCCAACTGAGGCAGAGCCATAGCCCTTCATTGTTCCAGGGGGCTAGCCCCTGGATATCTGCAGCTTCGCTCTGCTCAAGCCAGGGGGAGTGCCCTTCTCTGGATGAGGGACTAGAGTTCTTCCAACAGAAAGGGATAGGAAAGGTTTAATAGCTTCCTTCCCTTTTGGACAAGTAAAATAGATTTAAATTTGACCTATTGAATTCACTTGAAGATAGAGGAACCAGGATGGTATCAGAAAGGACTAGGGACTGAGCTTGAGAGGAAGATAATTTAATGACAAGATCAAAAAAGGTGAAGACAAAGTGATGACTCCTGTGACTTCTGCTAGGCTGCCAGCATCATAGGATTGTGGAGAGCTTAAACAAGAAACAACAGTATTTACCCAAAAGAATCAAAAATAGGATCCAAAGAGATATTTGCACACCTGTATTCACTGCAGCATTATTCACAGTAACCAAGAGGGGGAAGCAACCTAAATGTCCATCAATGGATGAATGGGAAAAAAATATGATATATACATACCATGTAATATTATTTAGCCTTAAAATGATAGGAAATTCTTATACATGCTACAACCTTGTGGGCTTTATGCTAAGTAAAATAAGCCAGACACAAAAAGATAAGTACTTTTTTTAGCTAGATAGATTTCTGGTAATAGTAGTAGTGGTAGTAGAATGATGAAAACAGCTTACTCTTCATTCTCTTCTTTTTGGGCTACATCTTGAAATATAAGTTCACTTACATGAGGTATCTAAAGTAGTCAGACTCTTAGAAAGTAGAATGGTAGTTGCCAGGGGCTGGGGGAAGAGAGAAAAGGGAATAGTTGTTTGATGGGTATAGCGTTTCAGTTTTGCAAGATGAAAAAGTTCTGGGGATCTGTTGATCAACAATGTGAATGTGCTTAACACTACGGAACTGTCCACTTAAAAATGGTTAAGACAGGCCGGGTGTGGTGGCTCATGCCTGTAATCCTAGCACTTTGGGAGGCCGAGGAGGGTGGATCACCAGAGGTCAGGAGATCGAGACCAGCCTGGCCAACATGGCAAAACCCTGTCTCTACTAAAAGTACAAAAATTAGCTGGACGTGCTGGCGGATGCCTGTAATCCCAGTTACTCAGGAGCCTGTGGCAGGAGAATTGCTTGAACTCAGGAGGCGGACATTGCAGTGAGCCAAGATCATGCCACTGTGCTTCATCCTGGGTGACAGAGCGAGACTCCTTCTCAGGAAAAAAAAAAAGGTTAAGACAATAAATTTTATGTTATGTGTTTTTTACCGCAATTTTTAAAAAAGAAAGGTAGACTGGATAAAACAGCTGATGTACCTCTAGCTGCTACAGTTAATTGTCATCCTTCAGTGGCCAGCCTCTGAGTGGGATGTAGTGGTAATTAGAACAGCAGCAATAGCTGCAGTAAGTATGATCTATTGAGTGTTTCCTGTATACCAGACAGCATGCTAAAATCCTTTGTGTACTTTCCATCAATTCACTGAATGTCATGTCAGCTCTATGAGGTAGGCATTAATAGCTCCTCATTTTACCTAAGAGGAAACAGATCGTGAAATCTTAAGTCATTTTCCCAGGAATACACAGTCCACCACAGTAGTAGGGCTCTAGGACACAAACACAATTCTGTCTGATGCTAGAGTCCTAACTGCATTATCAGCTTCCGTTTATTCACCCATTCACTCACTAAAAATGATTATGATGTGTCAGGCATTGTGCTACATGCTAAGGAAACAATGGATATAGGCCCTGACCTTACTTACAGTGCTTATGGCCTAGCCAAAGTCAAAGACAGTAGGCAGGAAAAGAATCAGATGAAGATCCAGACAAATTTTGATAAATGTTATGAAAGAAACAATTAGGATGCTGTGATAGAGAATAATTCAGCTTGGATTTGGGGGAGCCAACAAAAACATTTAGATAGGATGTTCAGAGAAGGTCTAACATTCCTTTCTTAAGAAAAGAAGGTAGATTTCAAAGAGGCAAAGGGGAAGATAGCCCAGAAGTCCTCTGTTGGAATTATAAATGAGTGTCTGAAAATGTGTATCCAAATGGCCTTGTGTTGAAAGAATCCTAGTCCTGCTTAATTTCAGCAGTGCTCCCTTGTCCCACTGGTCACTTCACCTCAAAGTCCTCCTCTGTGTGGGGGGAAAAAAATAGAACGTGTACCTAGATCAGTTTTTGGTAGTATTAGTAATGGTAATAGGATGATGAAAACACAGCTTCCATTTAATTCTCTTCTGGTTGGGCTATGTCTTGAATGTTTTGTTCAGTTCTAATTGCCACATTTTGAGAGAAATGAAGACAAATTAGAATGTATTCAAAGAGAAGGCTGTTAGCATGTGGAATGAATTCAGGACACTTAGCTGCAGAGGTAAATACTAAAAGAGGAAATGATCTTCAACTTCGTGAAAAGCTGATATATAGAAAAGAGAGTTGACTAGTCATGTAATAAAGAGTTGATTTATCTTATGTCCAAAAGACATGTAAAAGCTGGAAACCAGGTCCAGCTAAGAAAGGGACTTTGTAATAAATTGTCATAAATGATAATGAGCTCCCAGACTTAGGAGATACTCAGCTGAAGACTGGATAACAGATTTCTGTAGGATTTTTTTAATTAGGAAAGAAATTGGACTGCATATATTGTCCCATTCGTCCATATTGAATATTTCTTTTTGTTTTGTTTGTTCTTTTATTGATTTTTTGTTTTATATATTGAATATTTTTAAGTTATTTTAGAACTATGGCTTTATGGCCAGAGGCAAATGGAATATATATAGTTTTAAGTGAAGTGCTCATGTGCACCTCTACAGAAGTTAAACAAAAAGTTCATCTGTAGGTATTAGAAGTTTAAAATGTAAAGGAACACTACTTGGTATTTGACCCAGTTGCATATGCTGGTAAGGACCTCTGCTCCGACGCCATTAGCTTCTCACTTTCTCACTTGTTATTTGTAAGAATTCACGTATTTTGGGAAATGTGCTAACATTTTTTCGATTTATGTATTTATTCAAATTTAAATGTTTTGTTTTGAATACATAGCACATTAACATTTTTCAGAATTTAAAAGGGGCTACAGGGAAAAGCTTCCCTTAACTCCCTCTTCCCCTCCCCAAGGGCAAACACTATTATTAGTTTCTCACATATTTTTCTAGAGATATTTCTAGTGTGTAATTTTTATTTTGTGCTTTGCTTTTTTAAAAACTTAACAAATATCAAGATATCTTGAAGGTTAATCCATAGCATTATAAAAGGCACCTCCCTCATTCTTCTTCATAAGTGTATATTATTCCATTGTATATATGTGCCATAATTGATTTGACTATCTCCTGTTGGTGGGCGAGCAGGTTATTTCCAGTCCTTTGTCATTATCATACTGACAGTGGATTACCTTATACATGTATGACTTCACATATGTGCAAAGTATATCATCAGGCTACCTTTCTAGAGGCAGAACTGGTGAGTCAGGGAATTCTAATTTGTTCTTGTTAAATACTTCTATTAAGTCTTACCAGTTTTCACTATAGCACACAGTGTGTGAGAGTGCCTATTTCTGCAAACCCTTGCCAACTCAGGATATTATCCAACGTTTCAAGCCTTTTCAAAGCACGTGAAAGAAAAATAATCAGAGAAATTTAAATTTGTATTTCTCTTACTGTGATTGAAATTGAGCATTTTTTCTTGCATGTAAGATCTTGCTGGACTTTGTAGTGAGGCCATTGAAGAAAATCATCAATACAGACTAAGCCTGGAAGAGGGAGAAGAAACATCTTATCCACAGGGGTGAGCCAGAGAGAAATTTTTTTTTTTAATGTTCTTGAGAGGTTCAAGTGAGCTCACCAGCCTGCAAGCTATTTACCCTGTAAACTCTCTGGCCCACACTGGAAAATTTCAATTAAAACAAAAATGTAATCTTAGAAGTAAAACCACATCTAGAACAATATCTTTTTTAATGCCTAGTTTTAAATTTAATAAAGTAATTTACTTTGTACTTGGAACAAAATTTAGGATGCAAGTACATTTAAAGTAACATGTTTAACTTTGAAAGGAGCTGTCTCACACCTCCGAGAGTGCAATTTCTAACTACTTGGCTCTTTTAATAGCCTAGGTTTGCTCCCAGCCTCCCCCCTACCCCTACTTTCTGTAGTTTCTCTGTAGATGTGCGCAGGTTTTGGCAAAGACCAGAGTCTTTTCATTGGGAATATTGGCACTATACAGCCTCCTTGCTCATTAGCAGTCTGACCCATTAATTCCCTGCAACACTTTTGACCAAACCAGTTCAGTCCAGTTTTTCCCCTGGAAAAGGACCTAGTTTTAGCAGCACAGATTTGCTTTTACTTTTTTCACACAGCTTCCCAGGTTCAAACCTATCTTGGTTGATGGCAACACCATCCTTCTAGTTGCTTAAATAAAAAATCTTGGAGTCATTCTTGATTCCTGTGGGTGCAATGTTCACATCCTCCTATCCATTCCTTTAGGAAATCTTTTCAGCTCTACTTTCAGGATGTATCCAGAATCCAGCCACCTCTCCTTACCTCCATCTCTACTGTCCTGGCCTACGCTGCTGTCATCTGCCTAGATTGCTGCCCAACAGGTTTCCCTGCTTCTCCACTGGTTTTTCCTACAGTCTATTTTAAACACAGCCAGCAGAGCCATGCTGAAGGACACATGTTAGATCACGCCAACCTTCTGCTCAAAGCCCATCTCAGAGAGACTCAGATCATGGCAGTGGCCCTGCACAGATCCCCTCCTTGCCCCCCCTCCCCTAGCCCAGCCTCTTTGACCTTGTCTCATACTATTGTCTCTCTACTACTGCTGTCCAGCTGTACTGGCCTCCTTGTTGGTCTTTAAACATGTCAGACACATTCTCACCTCAAGGTCTTTGCACCAGCTGATGCCTCTGCCTGGAGTGTGCTTCCCCACATATCCAGATGGCTCACTTCCACACCTCTGAGTATTGGCTACAGTGTCACATTCTCAGTGAGGTCTCTTCTGACCACTGTATATCTAAATTGCAGTCTCACCCTTCACACAGTCCACACTTCTTCAACCTTTCCCTGCTATACTTTGTTCCTTGCACTTTTTATTCTCTGACATATAATTTCATTTACTTATTTTATTATCTCTCTCCCTCAAACTAGAATGTAAATTCTAGGAAGGCAGAGATTTCTATTTGTCTTTTTAGTCTTCCCTTAGAACAGTGTCTGACATAGGAAAGGCACTTAGTAAACATTTGTTAAATGAATTAACTATCTTTTCTCTACAAACTTCTTCCTCAAATTCTGCCAAACCTAAATTGAAACAAGCAGGTGTTGTACTAGTCCTGGTGATGTGGATTAAATCCAAAGCATTGATCCATTTTTTTCTGGGGAATCTCACATTATAAGTAATGTGGCATCATTTAGGTAAAAACTTTTGTGAAAGATTAAATGCGACATGAGAAAGTTTAAGGAAGGTGATAAATACGCTTAGACTATATCTGGAAAATTAGATTTAGATTTAGATGCCACTCTTGAGAATGCTGTAGACAAATAAGAGCACATTCAGAGAAGAACAGTGAGTAAAGGTGCGGAATCTCTATCCTAGTCACACAAAGTGCAGGAACTGAGGATTATTGGTTTAGGGGAAAAGAAGACTTTTAGGAAACGTGATTTTTTTTCCCCAAATGTTGAAAAATGTATCGGCTGGGAACAGTGGCTCATGCTTGTAATCCTCGCACTTTGGGAGGCCAAGGTGGGCGGATCACTTGAGTCCAGAAGTTCAAGATAAGCCTGGGCAACATGGCAAAACCCCATCTCTACAAAAAAATACAAAAATTGGCTGGGCATGGTGGTGCGCACCTGTAATATTGGCTACTTGGGAGGTTGAAGCTGGTGGATCATTTGAGCCTGGGAGGTCGAGGCTGTAGAAAACCATGATCGTACCACTGCACTCCACCCTGAGTGACAGAGTGAGACTTTGTCTCAAAAAAAAGAAAGAAAGAAAGAAAAATGTGTCATGTAGAAAATCAAATATCTTATTTGTGTACCTAGAATCACCTCCTATTCCTCCAACCTCATCCATCACGAGCAGACCCAGCTTTTGTGGAACTTAGTAAGGGGGACCTTCCTAAGAAAAAAATCTAAGAATAAAATTATAAAGATATAAAGTGAGATACAGGCTTTGGAAGGTGCCTGTGCAAGTGAAGTGAGGGTCCCTAAAGCTTTGGCTGTAACAGCTTCATAGGAAATCTACCACATTCAGATTTGTACACCAGCAAAACGGAATTCCTTCTAGCTCTTCAAGCATGCCATGTTTTCCTTTCCCTCTATGGTTTTGTATAAAGTGTTCACTTTGTCTAGAACACCGTTTTCTCAACTTAGGTACTTGGCAGTATTTATTCATCCTTCAAGCTCTAATTCAAAAACAACCCCCTCTATGAGGCCTTACCCCAAGTTCCCCAGAAGACAGGGGTGGGTAGAAAGTCTTTTCCTGTGCCCCACAGAACTTTGTGGATGCTTCCACTACATCACTGAGCTTATTGTCTGATTTCGTTGATGACTTTGTTGATCATTTTGCTGATGATTTTGTTTGTCTGCCTTTAGACGATGTGTCAGTCAGGATGGGCTGCAGTAACAAGCTACTCTAAAAACCTCAGTAGCTTAAAGTGACAAAGGTTATTTCTTGTTCATACTGCATGTACATGGAGGGTCAGCTATTGTTCTTTTAGGACTCAGGCTAATAGAGTAGCCACTATCTGGAACATAACCAGTTGCAGACCAGAGAATAAATAGTGAGGCAAAGCCTATACTTTCTCCTAAAACTTTCCTCTGGAGGTGACACATTTGTTCATGTTTTATTGGTTCCACCTAACTTCAGGTAGGCAGGGAAATCCAATGCATGCAGTGGAGAGCAAGACCCAGAGCCCTGGTGGACAGCTTAATAACCACAACAGACTGTTAGCTTCTTGAATTATAGAGCTAGCTAGCATCTTTTAGAAAATCCTTGTATACCCAGTGCCTAGCACATAGTAAGTTCTCAACTCTATTCAAGAGAAAAAACAAATTTAGCAAATAAACCTTATAGGAAGGTTTTTGTTGTTGTTTTTGGTGCTTACTGCAAGGAACCATTTCAAACATCTTTCTAGTGTCAATAGGTGCCAAGCTTCCTATCTTTGGAAATGTTCAGGTATAGGCCATCCTAACCACGTGGTATAGTGATACTTCAAGGTAAAAATTCATGCAAAAGGTGAGGGGTTGAAATATATGATCTCTAAACTCTCTTTAACTCTGAGGCCTTTGTATTTGTATCATGATCACCTTAAGAAAGAAGAATTAGTGTTTACTTTAAAGGTGATAATATCTAAGTAAAGCAGGCTGTTTCTGTTGGTGATGAGACAAAAATAAGAATTGTTTGAGGGGGGAAAACAAGTAAAGAGCTCTAATCTTGAGCCCATAACTGATGGTGATTACTAAATGCAGAAAGTACTGTGACCCTTAAGTAACCAGAGGGCAAATTGGGGCCGGCTCTGGGTTTGACATTGGTTTGACGCTTGAGGATTTGGGGTTGGAAATAGACTTGAATTCTTCGTAACTTTTTTGTTTTCAGCAGAAATCTGACAATTCCAACCAGCAGATCCACTTACTCGACTGCCAAGGTCCTGCCCACACACATTCCTGAGGAGGGACAGTTTTCCACGTGTTCTCTTTGTTATAGAGTCCTACTGACTTACTGTGGTCTAATCACTAAGTCTCACTTTAAAAGAGTTCTCTATTAATATGTAAGAGGAAGTAATACAGACCCTCTTCTGACAGTATAAAAGTGTTATAAATATTAAGGATCATAATAACTGTCAAGCCTTTTTTCCCCCTTATTTATTTATTTAGAGACAGGGTCTTGCTCTGTTCCCCTTGGCAAAGTGCAATAGCATAATCCTGGCTCACTGCAGCCACTACCTCTGAGGCTTAAGCAATCATCCCACCTTAGCTTCCCAATTAGCTGCAACTACAAGTGTGTGTGCCACCATGCCAGGTAGTTTTCAAGTTTTTTTAAGAGGTGGAGTCTCCTTATGTTGCCCAGGCTGTTCTGAAACTCCTGGACTCAAGCAATCCTACCTCCTTGGTTTCCCAGAGTGCTAGGATTACAGGTTGCCACTGGTCCAGCCTCTTTTTTCATTTTTAGGACACAAGGTCTTGCTCTGTTGCCCACACTGCTGGAATGCAATGATGTAACCATAACTCTCACTTCAGCCTCAAACTCCTGGGCTCATGAGATCCTCCCGCCTCAGCCTCTCAAGTAGTTAGGACTACATTGTCAAGCCTTTTTAGTTAAGAACAAAATAAAACACTAGAATAATTCAGCTTATAAAATCTGTGAACCCTCTCTAAGAAAAAATGTCAAAATAGTTACACGTGGTGGATTTATTGTTTAGTTGGTATTCAGAGTGAATGTAGTCTAAAAGAGAACATTGACTTTAGAATCAGAATATCTGGCTCTGTCAAAGATATGCTGGGTGTGACTGGTCATTTCACCTCCCCTTTCTTGCTCAAGATCTCCTCAATGCAGCAATGAGGAAGGGGCAATAATAACCAATTCGGAAGATTATGGGATTGGATTGAGAGAGATATGGAAGTGCTTTGCAGGCTTTCATGCACTTTGAGTGATGGAATTGAAGTGAATTCTGTTTTCTGTTCGGTCATGGAAACTTCCCAGAAAGCCAACTGATTTACTTAGGATTGGCTTGGGCAGTAGTAGGGTGGGTGGCTGCATCTGATTTTTGTTTCCAAGATCAGTGTTTAACAAAGGAAGGAAAGAAAGAAATATTTAAAACAGAATACTTTTTAAAAATAAAAATTTAAGCTTCATTTATGATACCAGATTAAAAAAAAATATCTTGAGCTTTTAATGTTTTTTTAATTATGAAAATGTCAAATGTAGACCGGGAGCAGTGGCTCATGCCTATAATGCCAGCACTGTGGGAGGCTGAGGCAGGCAGATCACCTGAGGTTGGGAGTTTGAGACCACCGTGGAGAAACCCTGCCTCTGCTAAAAATTCAAAATTAGCCAAGCATGGTGGCGGGGGCCTGTAATCCGAGCTTCTCAGGAGACTGAGGCAGGAGATTGCTGGAACCTGCGAGGTGGAGGTTGCGGTGAGCCAAGATTGTGCCATTGCACTCCATCCTGGGCAACAAGAGGGAAACTCCATCTCAAAAAGAAAAGAAAGAAAGAAAATGTCAAATGTACACAGGAGCGTATATATGAGCCATATATATCCCAGCCCAACTTGAACAATTGTAAGTTCATGGTCAAATTTATTTCATTTATTTCTACTTATCCCCCATTTTTTTCTGGGAGGGGGTTGGGTTTTTCCTCCCAGTAAATCCCATATAACAAATTATTTTACCCACAAATATTTGAGTGTGCATCACTAACTGATTAAGACGTTTGTTTGTAACATAACCAAAATACCATTATTGTACATAGCAACATTAACAGTAATTCTTTAATATCATTTACTGCCTAACTGTGGTAGATGGGCTCCAAAAAAATGGAGACAAAACCCCAGCTTCATCTATGACAGGTAAAAAATAGCCCATTTTCTTAATATATAGAGAACTCTTAAAATCCCATAGGAAAATGGACAAAAGATAATTTTATACAAAATTATCAATGACATGCGAAAAGATTTTCAACCTTGCCCATAAAGAAATGTAGATTCCAAATAATAGTGATCAGTGTTTTATATATCAAATTAACAAAAACTAAAAATAGCAAGCAGTGATAGCGAGTGCATCCTCAATTCTCTGGTTGTGGCAGTGAAAATCAGTACAGTTTACTTGAAAGACAGTTTCGTATTTCACTAACAATATTTTAAATGCCACCGCAATTCTACTTGTAAGAAATTCAGAAATTCTCAAATGTATAAAAATATGTGTGGGAATGGTCACTAAGCATTGTAATAGTTAAAAACCTGGAGAAATGCAAATGTCTCCTAATAGGAAAATGGTTAAGTAAATTATGATGCATCCATAACCTAGAATGCTACGGTTATTTAAAAGACTGGTAAACCAGAGATACTGACGTGGAAAGATACTGAAATTAAATAACTGTGAGAAGAAAACTCAGGGGCAAAATAGGGTGTAAAAATACAATTTTATTTTTGTTTTTTTAAAAGAATTAATTATAGTAAGCTATGCCTAGGAAGCATACCTGAAATCATATATACTGCACTGTTAACAATGGTTTATCTCTGGGGGCAATTAGGAAGGATTTTCACATTTCTTTCTTCCTGAGAGAGATAAATTTCCACTTAGAGCATAATTTGAAACAAATAAAAAGGATAAATTTCAAAGTAAGTCTTTGTTGCTAGCAATAAAAAAAATAGTGGAATGCTACATATAAATTTTTATTTTGGAATGGGTTGAGGTCTGTGTATGGTTTGTTACATACCATGACTAACTTTTAAATGTGTTTCATGGTGTTCTTAAAAGAATGTGAAGTCAACCACTGTAGAATATTCAAGACAAGAGCATTATCTTAAAATCTCTCACTATAGTTATGTTTCTGTAATTCTGTCAGTTTCTATCATTATTTCTGTTTTTCATGATAAATCCTGGGTGATATGTCCAAGAGAGGCTGCAGGCTGACTATCACAACACTTGGAAAGAATTTGTCAAGAGTTGCTTTCTAAATATTTGAATTTCTTCATTGATTTCTTATTGTTCTTCCAATTCATTCCTCAGAATTTTTTAAAGTTCCTAATTTAGTCTATAATTTAAAGCTAAACACTCTAAGATTTTTATCTAAAAAACTCACACATATATTCTGCAGTGTTGAAGTATAGTGGCTGTTAACTGCAGCTTTGCTAATTTAGTGAATCGAGCAATTATGAATTCCCAAAGATAGATTAAAAAAAAAAGTTAGGCACTTTTGTTTTTATTTCCCCCTACCCCCCCCCCCTTTTTTTTTTGAGATGGAATCTCATTCTGTCACCCAGGCTGGAGTGCAGTGGTACAATCTTGGCTCACTGCAACCTCTGCCTCCCAGGTTCAAGCGATTCTCCTGCCTTAGCTTCCTGAGTAGCTGGGATTATAGGCACGTGCCACCACACCTGGCTAATTTTTTGTGTTTTTTAGTAGAGATGGGTTTCACCATGTTGGCCAGGCTGGTCTTGAACTCCTGACCTCAAGTGATCCACTCATCTCAGCCTCCCAAGTGCTGGGATTACAGATGTGAGCCACCGCACCCAGCCCCATTTAATAGATCCATTTACAAAGCAGAAAATTTCAAGACAGGATATATAAAGGATTGTACAAAGAATGACAAAATGCAGTTGTCACCTGGCCTTTCCTTCTGAATCTCTTTGGCAGCACCTTACATTTCTATCAGCTTACTTCACCAGGGCTTGACTTAGAAAATAGCATGTTTCCACATGATAGTGCTTCATTTATCAGACATGCTCCTTGAGTGTCTTTTGGACGAATGATTTTCTAGATAATTGGAACTTTATTCTTTAAGTACCACTTTTAACCCCTTTAAAAATACATAACAGGCCAGGCATGGTGGCTCACGCTTGTAATCCCAGCACTTTGGGAGACCTAGGTGGGCAGATCATGAGGTCAAGAGATTGAGACCATCCTGGCCAACATGATGAACCTTGTCTCTACTAAAAAATACAAAAATTAGCTGGGTGTAGTGGTGCCTGGCTGTAATCCCAGCTACTCAGGAGGCTGAGGCAGGAGAATAGCTTGAACCTGGGATGCAAAGGTTGTAGTGAGCTGAGATCACGCCACTGCACTCCAGCCTGGCAACAGAGCGAGACTCTGGCCAAAAAAAAAAAAAAAAAAAAGACAAAACCAAGCTTACCTAAATGGGTAATGTTGCTAAAAACAGCCACCTTAGTAAGCATCCAGGTAGTGGGGATATGGGTGTTCAATCTCTTTCAACTGTCAGCCTCTTTCAACTTTGCTGTTTGTTTAAAATTTTCCTAATAAATGCTGGGGGAAAATATTACTTCAAGAGGTCTGCAGCCCTTATTGCAACAATCTGGAGGTTTCTCGGAGAGCTCGCTGTGTGGAATGGTTGAAGTTGCAGGCTTTGGAGTCAGACTGCCTAGGTTCTTACACAGCCTCTGCTGTTTCCTAATTGTGTGTGCTTCAGGCAGACTGCACTTTTCTGAACTTTGTCCTTCTTGTCTGTAAAATGGGAATGATTATAGTGCCTCTTCTTGGGTTTATGAAGGAAATGAAGGAATGTGTGTAAAAGCACTTCCAACAATATGAAACACTCAGTAAACACTGGCTGTGGGTGCCACTGCCGCTACTACTGCTTTTTTGTAACTGCCTGTTGTCAGTGATCCATCTACCCAGTGCATAGTTAGCAGTGCTACCCTCCTTGGTCATTTATTTGAATGATAATTTAGGGCTAATTTGAAACTTAATTTTTTTTGTTTTTGTAAGAAACAGGGTTTCGCTCTGTCATCCAGGCTGGAGTGTAGTGGCACCATCCTTGCTTACTGTAACTCTAAACTCTTGGGCTTATGTGATCCTCCCACCTCAGCCTCCTGAGTAGCTGAGACTACAGGTGCACACCATTGTGGCCGACTAATTTTTAAAAATTTTTTGTAGGGATGAGGTCTTCCTATCTTTCCCAGGCTAATCTCAAGCTCCTGGCCTCAAATGATCCTCTTACCTTGGCTTCCCAAAGTGCTGGGATTACAGACATGAGCCACTATACCTGGCCGAGACTTAATTTTGAATGACATTGGGACCACTGCCAAAAATCAAATCCATCTTCATGTTGTCTGCTTCTCAGCCTTAGTAAGTAAAATACCAGGAACACTATTTACCTTTTTCTCGGTGAAACCCAGTCCCCATTACAAATAGCCGTTCTGGCCTTGTGCCTGTGCTACGTCGCTAGGGCTCTGCAATTAGCTGCTCCTGAGTTCTGCTGCCTGGCCTTCTGGTGTGCTCATGCTCTTTTTCCTTTGTGTTGGTGCTGCTTCCAGATGGTAGGTCTGCATCTCTCTTCTCTCTCCCCTGACAAACCTGATGTTCACAGCCACTGCCATTCAGCTTCTCTAGGGCTGCAGTAAATAATACCAAGGTGAGTCAGGAAGTAGCACAGAATGGTGTCACCAACACTGAAACCTTAGAAATGTAAATGCTGACCTTCTTCTATAGAACTGAGTGCTGTAATTTACTGTCCTCTACCTTTCTTGGGTTCGATGTCCTTTCTGAGGTTTTTATCATATTCAGAGTTGTACAGCCATCCCCACTATCTAATTTCAGAACAATTTTCATTGTCTGGAGACTCATTAGCTGTCACTCCCGCTTCTCCCCTACCCTCAGTCCCTGGCAGCCACTAATCTATTTGTCTCTATGGATTAGCCTCTTCTGGACATTTCATATAATTGGAATCATACAGTATGTGACATTTTGCATCTGACTTCTTTCACTTTGCATTAGGATCACCCATGCTGCAGCATGTGTCAGAACTTCATTCCTTTTTATGGCTCAATAATCCATTGTGTGGATATATCATATTTAATTTACCCATTCATCAGCTGATAGACATTTGGGTTGTTTCCACCTTTTGGCCATTATTTGAATAATGTTGCTATGAACATTTGTGTACACATTTTGGGGGGACATGTTTTCATTTATCCTGTGTATATACCTGTGAATTAAATTGCTGGATTTTATAGCAACTCTATGTTTAACATTTTGAGGAACTGCCAAACAGTTTTCCAAAGTAGATACACCATTTTACATTTTCATCAATAATATGTGAGGGCTCCAGTTTCTCTGTATCCTCACTTACACTTGTTATCTGTCATTATAATTATAACCATCTTGGTGAATGTGAAGTAGTACCTCATTGTGGTTTTGATTTGCATTTTCCTAATGACTAATGATGTTAAGCACTTTTTTGATGTGCTTACTGGCCATTTGTATATCTTCTTTGGAGAAATGTCTGTTCAAATCTTTTACTCATTAAAAAATTATCTTTCTGTGGTTGAGTTGTAAGAGATCTTTTTATAATCTGGATATACTTTACCAGATATATGATTTGCAAATCTTTTTTTTTTCTTTTTGTGGATTGTCTGTCTTTTCACTTTATTGATGATGACCTTTGAAGAACACAAGTTTTTAATTTTGATGACATCCAATTTATCTGTTTTTTCTTTTGTCATTTGTGCTTTCAGATATTCTACTTGATGTCTTCTATAACCTGTCTGAAAATCTGATTTTCTTACTGGGTCCATAACTGTAGTATTCTTAGTTTCTCTGATTTGGGATTGTAAAGCACTTGATTTAAAATGTTTGCCAATGAGATATATGAAGGAGCTTGGAAATGTTGATGCTCTTTGATGGTAAACCCATTCCTGTGCACTTAACCTCAGGAAATAATCTGACAGAAGAAAAACATCCTGTATGCCCAGAGATGTTCATTTCACTGTCACCCATGAGATTGGCATGCTGTTCAACAGCATGGGTGGATGAGTCAAATCTATTGTGGAACATTATTAGGCAGCTATCAAATGTTATAAAGCTTGTGTAACAAAAATGTTTATAATGCAGTGTTTGGTGAAAAAAGCACAAATGTGTGCTCATTATGATAAAAATATGTATAAAGTATCTGGACTAAATGAGAAGGTATACAAAGGTATAGATTTATTTTCTTAAATTTTATTTAAATTATATTTTATCTTTATAGTTAAAAATTAAGTAAAAAATGTGTGCATAATATTTCAAATTGGTGGGGGAAAGGGTGACAGGTGGTTAGATTGGGTTATTTATCCTTACCTTCAAATTTTTAAAAATTATTTTTATCATCATGATTATCAAAGTTAGGTTATTAATTTAAAAAACTAGTTAGGCGTGTTTACTGAGAATTTGAGTAGAGATATTTTAATTTTCTTTATATTTTTATATCAAATCCAAATACTCCTAACTTGATTTTTGTATTAGAATTTGTTTTAGTCATTAGAGCATTATAATTTGCTAAAAAGAAAAGCAGTGATGATGATTATTATATATTAGTAATAGGGACCACAGAAGCCCTTTTCTTGTGGCATCTTGTGAAACAATTATTACAATTACTTTATACATAAGTAAATGAATTAACCCAGCTTTTGAAATAAGTTTCAAAGAGGGCTTGACTTAGTGCCTTATGCCTGTAATCCCAGCACTTTGGAAGGCCAAGGTGGGAGGATTGCTTGAGCCCAGAAGTTCGAGACTGGCCTGGATAACGTTCTGAGAGACCCTCACTACTACTATTTTTTGTCTCTACAAAAAATAAAAAACTAACCAGGTGTGGTGGCACATGCCTGTAATCCCAGCTACTCTGAGGCAGGAGGATCACTTGAGCCCAAGAGGTCAAGGGTACAGTGAGCCATAATCACACTACTGCACTCCAGCCTTGGCAACACAGGGTGACCTTGTTCAAAAAAGTAAAATAAAATGAAATAAGTTTCAAAGAGCTCAGTAATAGTTTTTTTTTGTAAAATAATAAATGTACCCAAAAGAATAATGAAAAAAAAGCACAGTACAAGGTTGTGTGCCCAAGGTGAGAACACACTTCGAGTTGTTATACACAGATAGAGAATGTACAGCTTGCTGGCCCACAAACTGATTCTCTGGGTTCCCTGACTCTCTGACCTTTGGCTTCATCTGAGTGACAGTGGTTTGGGGTACATACAGCCAGTGACTACAAGTTGATCCCTTTTCTGTGGCCTGGAACTAGTGTGACAGGCAAGGAAAGGCCACAGAGGCCTGGCTCTTACAGCAGCCAATCTTTCCAGCCACCCCCACCCACCCCACCCCTTCCGTTCACACACTGCAGCTAACTTGGTCCCTGGCCCTGGCTTGGGAGAGACAGAGGCGTCATCTTGTTCTCATATGTGGGAAGGCTATGAAAAGAAAAACCCATGTTGGTCCAAACATGTAAACAAGAATTATACTAGGCTCTTTTGTTCTCATTCTGACATGGTCAGAATTAATTTGGAGGTCCAGAAAGAGGGTGGTTTTGTTTTTTAATCTGAATTACTTAATACAAGGATATATAGGGGGTTGTGGGAAAAAAACAAAAATACATTGCTTAATTCTATCAAATGGTATTGGACCATCCCCAGGTCATTCTTCAGGGTCCAGTTTTTGTCATTAGGGGGTTCCTAACTTAGACTTTACATCCAAGTTGCTGATTTAGTTTACTGCAAAAAGACCTAGATGGTAGAAGGCAAGCAGTGGAATGTGTCTGGATATCTGAGAAATATACAGAAAGTGCTTAAGAGAACTTAATCATTTTTTTTCTCCCTTTCCTTAGATTGACTAGGGAAAACCTGCTTTCTGCAAACAACTGAAAAAACTGCACTTAGAAACTGTTTCTTTGGCCCTCACTGAGAAGCTGGAACTTGTATTGTGAGGCTCCTGATGGGACAAGCTCTCAACTGCTGATCACCCAGTGATTGTCACCATGGCCAGCAAGAGGAAATCCACCACACCATGCATGATCCCAGTGAAGACAGTGGTGCTGCAGGATGCCAGCATGGAGGCCCCGCCCACTGAGACCTTGCCTGAAGGACCCCAGCAGGATCTACCCTCAGAAGCACCTGCTGCCAACAGTGAGGCAGCCCAGAACCCCAGCAGTACTGATGGCTCTGCACTAGCCAATGGGCATCGGAGCACTTTAGATGGCTATTTATATTCCTGTAAATACTGCGATTTCAGATCCCATGACATGAGCCAATTTGTGGGACATATGAACTCAGAGCACACAGACTTTAATAAAGACCCAACTTTTGTATGCAGTGAGTGCAGTTTTCTGGCAAAAACCCCTGAGGGGCTTTCCTTGCACAATGCCACGTGTCACTCAGGGGAAGCCAGCTTTGTGTGGAATGTGGCCAAGCCAGACAATCATGTGGTTGTGGAGCAGAGCGTCCCTGAGAGCACCAGCACTCCTGACCTAGCAGGTGAGCCCAGTGCCGAAGGGACTGATGGACAGGCAGAAATCATCATTACCAAAACTCCAATCATGAAGATAATGAAAGGCAAAGCTGAAGCCAAAAAAATTCATACTCTCAAGGAGAATGTCCCTAGCCAGCCTGTGGGTGAGGCCTTACCGAAGCTGTCGACTGGAGAAATGGAGGTGAGAGAGGGGGACCAATCCTTCATCAATGGGGCAGTTCCAGTCAGCCAGGCATCTGGTAGCTCTGCAAAAAACCCCCATGCCACCAATGGGCCCCTGATAGGAACAGTACCAGTTTTGCCGGCTGGCATAGCACAGTTCCTCTCTCTCCAGCAGCAGCCCCCAGTGCATGCCCAACACCATGCGCAACAACCACTGCCCACGGCCAAGGCCCTTCCCAAAGTGATGATCCCCCTGAGCAGCATTCCAACGTACAACGCAGCCATGGACTCGAACAGCTTCCTGAAGAACTCCTTCCACAAGTTCCCCTACCCGACCAAAGCCGAGCTCTGCTATTTGACTGTGGTGACCAAGTATCCAGAAGAACAGCTCAAGATCTGGTTCACAGCCCAAAGGCTGAAGCAGGGGATCAGCTGGTCCCCTGAGGAGATTGAGGATGCCCGGAAAAAGATGTTCAATACAGTCATCCAGTCTGTGCCTCAGCCCACAATTACAGTTCTAAATACCCCACTGGTCGCCAGTGCTGGCAATGTCCAGCATCTCATCCAGGCCGCTCTCCCAGGTCACGTTGTAGGGCAGCCAGAGGGCACAGGAGGGGGACTTCTGGTCACTCAGCCATTGATGGCCAATGGGTTGCAAGCAACAAGTTCCTCTCTCCCCCTCACAGTGACATCTGTCCCCAAGCAGCCAGGTGTGGCACCCATTAACACTGTGTGTTCAAATACAACATCAGCTGTGAAAGTGGTCAATGCAGCCCAGTCGCTCCTCACAGCCTGCCCCAGCATAACCTCCCAAGCCTTCCTTGATGCTAGCATCTACAAAAATAAGAAATCTCACGAACAGCTGTCAGCTCTGAAAGGGAGCTTCTGTCGGAACCAGTTCCCAGGGCAGAGCGAAGTTGAGCATCTCACCAAAGTGACCGGCCTCAGTACCAGAGAGGTGCGGAAATGGTTCAGTGATCGTAGATACCACTGCCGGAACTTGAAGGGCTCCAGAGCGATGATGCCTGGAGATCACAGCTCCATCATCATTGACTCTGTGCCAGAGGTGTCCTTCTCCCCATCGTCCAAGTTCCCTGAGGTCACCTGCATCCCAACAACAGCCACAGTAGCAACCCATCCTTCTGCCAAACGACAATCTTGGCACCAGACCCCTGACTTCACACCAACCAAATACAAGGAGAGAGCCCCTGAGCAACTGAGAGCCCTGGAGAGCAGTTTTGCACAAAACCCTCTTCCTCTTGATGAGGAACTAGACCGCCTGAGAAGTGAAACTAAAATGACCCGAAGAGAAATTGATAGCTGGTTTTCAGAGAGACGGAAAAAAGTGAATGCTGAGGAGACCAAGAAGGCTGAGGAGAATGCCTCTCAGGAGGAAGAGGAGGCTGCTGAGGATGAGGGTGGAGAAGAGGATTTGGCCAGTGAGCTAAGGGTCTCTGGTGAAAATGGCTCTCTGGAAATGCCCAGCAGCAATATCTTGGCAGAGCGCAAAGTCAGCCCCATTAAAATCAATCTGAAGAACCTGCGGGTCACTGAAGCCAATGGCAGGAATGAGATTCCAGGGCTGGGTGCCTGTGACCCGGAAGATGATGGGTCAACCAAACTGGCAGAGCAGCTCCCAGGCAAAGTGAGCTGCAAAAAGACTGCCCAGCAGCGGCACTTGCTACGGCAGCTCTTTGTCCAGACACAGTGGCCGAGCAACCAAGACTATGACTCCATAATGGCCCAGACGGGTCTGCCCCGGCCAGAGGTGGTGCGCTGGTTTGGAGACAGCAGGTACGCACTGAAGAATGGCCAACTCAAGTGGTACGAAGACTATAAGCGCGGCAACTTCCCACCAGGGCTACTGGTCATTGCCCCTGGCAACCGGGAGCTTCTGCAGGACTATTTCATGACACACAAGATGCTGTATGAAGAGGACCTGCAGAACCTCTGTGACAAGACCCAGATGAGCTCCCAGCAGGTCAAGCAGTGGTTTGCTGAGAAAATGGGGGAGGAGACCCGAGCCGTGGCAGACACAGGCATTGAGGACCAGGGCCTTGGTACTGGTGAGCTCACAGCAGTTCACAAAGGGATGGGTGACACCTATTCAGAGGTGTCTGAGAACAGTGAGTCGTGGGAGCCCAGTGTTCCTGAGGCCAGCTCAGAGCCTTTTGACCTATCGAGTCCCCAGGCTGGACGTCAGCTCGGTAAGGAGTCCATAGGGGCCATGGCTATCCTGTGTGGGTAAGGGGAGGATGCACTTGTGGTTGGGCCCTGAATTTACTGCACAGGGACATCTGCTGTCTCTAAGGCTGCCTGGCAGCAGCACTAACTGCCTGGCTGCTTCAGAGGACAACTAGCAGCAGAAGCCATAGAAACATAATATGATAAATGATTGAGAGTTGTTTTTTGTTTCATGCTTTTTTTAAAAAAAAAACTGCTCAGGGGAAGGAACATGGTGATCCTAAAAGGTCCAAGCTTTTCTAGCCATTTTTCAGCAATAGGAGAACAGGTCAAAACATCCTTTGAGTTAGGCAGATCCACAGCCACTGGGTAGGAGAGAACAACCGGACATTAGATGAAATTCAACTCAAATTGATGAACAAAAAAAAAGAGAGTCTTTAATTGTCCTTAGATACATAAAGTACTTTTTTTCTGATGATGAAAGTCTTGTGTTTCTCTTGTTATTCCTGATGTAAAAGAAATGTTTATTGTAATGGAAAATCACTTTCCTTCTTTGACATACATGAAATCAAAACTTGAATTTTGTTCCTTAGTTTCTCTGGATTGTACTTGAAAGCAAAATGTATTATAGAAGATTATTTTTATTTAAGACATAGTTTTGAAGCCACAGACAAGTTATGTTATTAAGTGTTGATTTTCTAGGTTCCTGGTCACTGAGTTACCAGCCTCTCCCTTCCCTCCCTACCCTTTGGCATTTGGGGTCTCATTAGAGACCCCATCATAGGGCAGCCAGAAGGTCAGGTGAGAGCCAGGAGGCCGTAGTGTTGTAGAAGCTGAAGGGATTGGGGGTTCCAAAATGGCAGTGTTGCTAGCTGAGTTGGCAATGGTGGAAGGGGATACAGGAGACAGTATCTGTGGTGTTGGGCAACGTTGGTCCCTCGTGACTTTGGCATGAGCTGCCTCAATGTGGGGCCTTGTGTTTGGCACCTCATCCCCAGGACCAACCATAGTGCCCTGTCCCTCAGCAATCCCACAGAATTTCCTGGATGGTGTTCCATTGTTTCCATACAATAGCTGACCATTGTTGTTTGTTTATTTTGGCCTGGCAAATCCCAGCTCCTCCACCCTAGTTGCTTTCTACTTAGGATGTCTTAAAAAGGACAAAATTCTTTTTCTTTCTCTGAATATTTTAAATTCATTTAAACACAACAATTTGAAACGTAGTTATGCTATTGTTTCTTTACTCAGTTAGGGAAAAGAGAGTTCCTTGTCTGCTCATAATTTGGTGAGGTGGGAGTGGGGAGTACCATGTCATTCATCTGTTTAGCATTTGCAGAAAGCCTGTTCTTATGTTCACATACTAAGGCAAAATCCAGCTCCACAAAGCCCACAGTGAGCGCAAACACCTGGTGGAGCCCAAAGTCACTGGTCAGCAGTTAAGGTTGGAGTACTCAGGGCCACTGGCTCCTTCTGGCCTCTTCCGACTGCCGCCAGGTTTTCAATACAGCAAGAGTACAACAAAACACTCCTCTCCTTTGGGGCCCACAGCTCACAGCCTACTTTATGAAGCAGCTGATAGCACACCCTGGAGTCAGAACAGCAGGTTTTTATGGCTGGTGTGACCTTTTTTTTTTTTTTTTTTTAATGCAAAGCAGATTGTTTCTCCTACAAGTCTTTGTCCAAGTTGGTCCTTATGTTATACCCAGCTGTATGCTTCTTGTGATTACCAGTAGGCCAGGGTGTCATGTTCAGGAGAGATGAGGATGTTTGAACAAGTTTGTTACAAAAGCTGACATGGAGAAGGGTGTTACGGAAGATGGCAGTAGCAGCATCAAGAATCTGTTCCTTCACCAAAACAATTATTGAGCTGGCAGTAATTATCTCAAGCAACTGTTTCCGGGGAAGAGCTTGATGGAGAGGCTTATAAATTTTGATGAGTTTGTTTCACATAGCAGCATCCCCAAGCTCTGCAGCAGGAAACTGGAAAATGTTCCTGGTATAGCCTGTTGATGCCAGGGTGGGCATTAACAACT
Source organism: Cacajao melanocephalus (assembly GCA_963573385.1). Classification (NCBI taxonomy): domain Eukaryota; kingdom Metazoa; phylum Chordata; class Mammalia; order Primates; family Pitheciidae; genus Cacajao; species Cacajao melanocephalus. Next base: position 3,854 of record CAUYLG010013005.1, on the reverse strand, counting down.
TTGTCCTCTGAAAGTCAAGTTTTTGTGGCCAGGCATGGTGGCTCACACCTTTAATCCCAGCACTTTGGGAGGCTGAGGCAGGTGGATCACTTGAGGTCAAGAGTTTTGAGACCAGCCTGGCCAACATGGTGAAACCCTGCCTCTACCAAAAATACAAAAATTAGCCATGCATAGTGGTGAGTGCCTGTAATACCAGCTATTCAGGAGGCTGAGGCAGGAGAATCACTTGAACTCGCGAGGTGGAGCTTGCAGTGAGCCAAGATGACACCACTGCACTCCAGCCTGGGCAACAGAGCGAGACTCCATCTCCAAAAAAAAAAAAAAAAAAAAAAAGTCAGCTTTTTATGTTTTGATTGCTGATTACTACATTTGATCACTGAGGGGCCAGTGCAGAGGCTGATCATTGTCTCAACTCCCTTGGGTAAAAGGAGCTTTCTAGCCACAAGGGGGTTTAAAGAGACAGTACCTATTTTTTTCCTTTATTCCCCCTTTGGCAAGCCAGACATTTAATGAAATCTTAGGTCACTGGTTAACCACAGAGATATCAAAACAGAAACTTCACTGACCCCATATCACAAAGAATTGGAAAAGTTGCAAATAGTTGGCTCCAGCCCTCAATAAGCAAAAATCAGCAATCTCTGAGGCATGAGAGAACTAAATTTTTCAGTTACCACAACATAATATTCATAATGTCCAGTTCTCAACAAAAAAATTACAAAACATAAAAAGAAATAGAAAAATATGGTTCATTCACAGGGAAAAAAATTGACAGACACCATCCTTGAGGAAGTCCAGACATTGGAATTATTAGTCAAAGATATTAAATCACCTATCTTAAGTGTGTTCAATGAGCTAAAGGAAACCATGGTCAAAGAACTAAAGGAAATCAGGAAAACCATGCATGAACAAAATGAGAATATCAATAAAGGATAGAAATTATAAAAAGGAACCAAATTCTAGAGCTAAAATGTACAATCCTTGAAATGGAAAACATATTAGAGGGAGTCAGCAAAGATTTGGGCATGCAAAAGAAGAGAACAGTGAATTTGAAGAGAAAATAATTGAAATTATTTAAAGGAGGAGAAAGAAAAAAAGAAAAAAAAAAGCCCAAGAGAGCTATGGGGCATCATCAAGCATACTAATGTACTCATTATAGGAATCCCAGAAGAGGAGAGAGAGAAAAGGGACAGAAAGAATATTAAAGAAATAATGATAGAAAATTTCCCAAACCTGATGAAAGTCATAAGTCTATACATCCAAAAATCTCAATGAAATCCAAGCAGGATGAATGCAGAGATCCACACCAAGACGTTTTATATTAGAATTGTCAAAACCTAAAGACAGGATTTTGAAAGCAGCAAGAGAAAAGCCGCTCATCATATACAAAGAATTCTTGACAAGATTAACAGCCGATTCCTCATCAAAAATCTTGGAAGCCCAAAGGCAGCAAGATGACGTATCTAAAGTCATGAAAGAAACAAACAAAAAAAATCTCTCAACCAAGATTTCTCTATATGGCAAAACTATCTTTCAAAAATGAAAGAGAAATCCAGACTTTTCCAAATAAAGTTGAAGGAGTTCATTACTAGTAGACACACCCTACCAGAAATGCTAAAGGGAGTCCTTCAGGGTGAAATGAAAGGACACTGAACAGAAACTTGAAGCCATAAGAAAAAATAAAGAGCACTAGTTAAGATAACTTTAGAGGTAAATATAAGAACCAGTTCTATTGGTTTATAACTTTTTCTCTTTGTGCCTTATAATTTAAAACACAAATTCATTAAAAAATTATAAATCTATATTAATGGGCATACAGTGTAGTAAGATATAATCTGTGTAAATAGTAAAACTAATAAATTCGTGCATTGCAAACAAAACAGAATCAAAACAGTACATTGCAAACAAATACAAAAGAAGTCAGTAATGGAATTGAGGAATCAAAAACATTTAAGACATACGAGAAACAAATGGCTCAATGGCAGAAGTAAATCCTTTATCAGTAATCACATTAAATGTAAAGGGGCTAAGCTTGTCTATTAAAAACAAAGATTGACAGATTGGAATAAAAAAATTAAGTGTTTATATGCTGTCTTAAGAGACTCACTTTAGATATAAGGATATAAGGAGGTTGAAAGTAAAAGGGTAGAAAAAGATACATCTAGAAAGTAGTAACTATATGACAGCTGAGGTGGCTATATTATCAGACAAAAACCACTATTTTTTCTGAAGAATATATATATGTAACATATTTTGAATAATATGTACAATTATATGTTATACATAAGAATATGTGATATATATATATATATGTGTTATATGTATAGTTTAGAATTAGCAAGCCAGACTCAGCTGAGATAATCCCAGTTTTGTTGGCAATATCGAAAGCATTGTAATCAGGAGCCAGTTGAACATATGCCTTCTTCTCTCCCTCAGGCCTGTTGACTTTGACCACATCAGTGTCACAGAGCTGCTTCACAGCCTGTTTGATCTGGTGCTTGTTGGCTTTAACATCCACAGTGAACACAGGTGTATTGTTGTCTTCTATCTTCTTCACAGCAGACTCAGTGGTCAGTGGGGACTTGATGATGGCATAGTGGCCAAGCTTATTTCTCCTGGGAGTGCTCTTCTGAGGATATTGGGGCTGCCTTCGGAGTCATAGTGTCTTGGGCCACAGGAAGGTGGGTGATATGCGTATTTTCTTCTTCTTCTTCTTTTTTCTTGGTGGCTATGTGGATGTCTTTCAGCACTGCCTCCTTGTTCTTTAAAGCCTTCACTTTGTGATCGGCTTTAGGAGAGTCAAGAGCTTCCATCTTCACCTCCAGTGCCATCTTTTGAAAAAAGCACAGAAAATAAATTTTAAATCAAGAAAAGTTACAAGAGATAAAGGATATTATATTGATAGAAGGTTCGTATATATACCTAACAGAGCTCCAAAACATATGAAACAGAAATGACAGAATTAAAGGGAGAATTACACAAAAATAGTTGGAGACTTTAATAGTCCATGTTCAATAATGGATATAGAAACCAGACAGATCAATCAGGAAGTAGAGGATCTGAACAACAATATAAGCCAATTAGACCAAATAGACATAAACAGAATACCACCCAGCAACAGCAGAATACACAGTCTTCTCAAGCTCATGTGGAATATTCTCCAGGATAAACCATACATCAAGCCATGAAACAAATCTTAATAAATTTTAAAAAACTGAAATTATACAGAGTACATTTCCAGTTATGGTAGAATGAAACTAGACATTAAAAATAGAAAACTGGAAATACACAAATATGTGGAAATTAAACAACACACTATTTAAAAACTAATGGGTCAAAGAAGAAATCATAAGGGAAATTAAAAAAAACCTTGAGACAAATGAAAACGCAGTATACCAGAACTTATGGCATGTAGTGAAGGCAGTCCTAAGAGGTAAATCTGTAGCTGTAAATGCATACATTGAAAAAGATCTCATGCTGGGCACAGTGACTCATTCCTGTAATCCCAGCACTTTGGGAGGCTGAGGCAGGCAGATCATCTGAGGTCAGGAATTTGAGACCAGCCTGGCCAACATGGTGAAACCCCATCTCTACTAAAAATACAAAAATTAGCCAGACATGGTGGCAGGCGCCTGTAATCCCAGCTACTTGAGAGGATGAGGCGGGAGGATGAGGCAGGAGAACTGCTTGAACCTAGAAGGTAGAGATTGCAGGGAGCTGTGCCATTGCACTCCAGCCTGGGCAATAAGAGCAAAACTCTGTCTCAAAAAAAAAAAAAAAAAAAAAAAAAATAAATCAGCCGGGACTCTGGGCTTCCACCGAAAAACCCGCGGCATGGGCAGCCCAAGGTGGGCGGA